>NQII01005035.1:29109-133058 GCA_002778355.1 Clitarchus hookeri | reverse complement strand
ACTCGTATCCGAATTAGAAAAACGGCAGGAGGCCTACAACAGGTTCAATGAAAAGTTTTAATTTCTGACCAAAATGAGTGAATTGTCATCATCAACCCTTACGGAAAAGCCCTTTTCTTGGAAGAAATGTATCCTAATGATTTATAGACTGACTTAATTCAAGAATGCATACATTTCCAATGCCACATTTCTTCGGAAAGAATTTACCATTTTGGTCTAAGACCTAGTAACTAAAGTCTATCTTCGTTCCTGCGAAAACAGAATTTGCAAAACGTTTATTAAAACTTGTATACAGCAGTTCGCATGGCTCTATGTACACCAGCGACAAATTGTTCCGGTGAGAGAAGCTTTTCTTGCTTAAAATGGGTGAAAAATTATCTAAGATCTACCTTAAGCCAAGAAAAGCTAAACGCCTTAGCTCTTTTGTGCATAGAGTCAGAACTAATGAACAAGATTTCATACGACGATATGATTGATGGTTTTGCCATTAGAAAATCTCGCAAAAAGGTATTGTAAAACTTTCATAACTTAATAAATTGAATTTCATCGACATCATCAGCCGGGTTGTTACCAGATAATTGAATATATTGTTTTTAAACTGTAAGTAAGCGCAATAAAATTTATTTAATTACGTTTACCGAATGTACATTATTGTGTAAGTAGTATTGAGGCATTCCTTACCCCGCCTTATTAGTAGTACATGATTGAGCTTTTATTAGCTCAGAAATATACCCAAAAACTATTTCTTGTGCAATCTTAACTAAATCGTTGGGTTGTAAAAATAATCTAGAAACTGACACATCAATCCCCTTGTTCACAATCATACTAATTACGGGAAAAATGTGGTGTAATTAAGAAGATAGTGCACAAATCATAAAGTTACAATTTCATTGACAAAAAAATTGTAATTAATATGATTGTGAACTAGGGTATCNCAATCCCCTTGTTCACAATCATACTAATTACGGGAAAAATGTGGTGTAATTAAGAAGATAGTGCACAAATCATAAAGTTACAATTTCATTGACAAAAAATTGTAATTAATATGATTGTGAACTAGGGTATCCAATTGTAGAGGTCGGTAGGGGCGGCAAAATTTGAATAGCCTACTGGCGGCAAATGTGTAAATCCGCCACTGCCTGGCGCCCCCAAACGGACCTTTTAGCGCAACAATGTATTATCGACCACCATAGTCACCAGGTTTCGTGAAGCAGGAGCGTGGTTATTGCCGCCAAATACTACTCATTCTTAAAACATGGACGTAATTTTCCTGCATGGCTGCTATCACTGGGACCATGACAGTCAGCGGGTCTGTTATTGGAAATAATTGCATTTATGGTAAGATTTTTACTCGCAATTTGACTCCTGAAATGATAATTTTACCGCAAAACAACTATGATAATTTAGCCCTCCATCTTACCATCACTGTTTTTCCTGTGGAGAATGACTTTTGGCTCAGTTTAGCACCTGCCTCCCCTGATCTTGTAAGTGTAGACATCGTATGCAGATGTCTTTAATTCAAGAGTGGCCTTTTTTTAAGAGGTAGCGTGCATGATTCACATTCTGGTGTTATTAAGTTCGACCCAAGCCAGTTACAAGGGGTTTTGTTTTCTCGCCAAGCGATCTTGTATCTCCATTTCAGGGTAACGCCAGTATAGCTCAAATAATTTAACATTTGTGTAATTTCTTATGCGGAAGATATAAAATAAGATTGCAATATACCGTTTCATGTTTATATATAATTAGCTCACTAAGTCTTTCGAGAGCAGGCTGTTGCTATGGGCATAGTTATTTATTGGAGTTTAAATGAAAATTTAATTTAATTACGATTTTAAAACTTTTGGAAGTGAAACGTTTACTCATTTTTCAGCTCTTATTATAATATTGTCGATAAAGATAGTATATAAGTAGGAAACATTTCTCCGAATCGAATAAAAATTAACTGTGTACACGGTTCTAAGACTCTCTGATCCGCTTACCGTAAAACACATGTACAATGTGGTTAAAGCGGGTGACCATGATGACAGGAGGTGTAATAATGTTTCTGAGAACATTCTCTTCACTGATATATCATACTTTCTATCCTAACCAGCACAATCAAAGTAGTTTCTCGCGAGTATTAACATCCTAGGTGTACAAGGAAAGCACCAAGTCAGGGGAATGGCTTTAGGGATGAGTGTGTGTGAATTCAGGTGTTTAGCACCGATGTGCAGCATGTAGACCGCAAGTGAACCTGTTGTTTTACAAAATGAACTACACGTACAAACATTAGGATATGATTCGTTACGAAAACGAGGTAGATAACATAATACGTACGATGACGTAAAGTGATTATTAAGAGCGAGTCACAACCTTTCAAATTAGGAAAAAAAAAGTTATTTGGAAAAAGCCAGAAAATTCGTGAGAAGACAAAATAAATTTTGTGAAGAGTGTTATTCTGGTTTGATATCTGTCATCTGTGAAATTTTTTGGGTAATAACATTGCCCGTGATTAGGTTGCATACCTAGCAAGCTACCTATGACACCCTATCAAACGTTACATGTTTTCTCGAGAACTTAAGCCTGTGAATGTTACACCAAAGACACCTTTTGTGTTTCTTTAATGTACACATTAATATTACGGACCCTTACACAATAAAAACTTTAGCATTAGACTTTACATTTTCTTTCCTGACTAAATCACCGATACACAATACAACTGTAAAGTCAAAGTCCAGACAACTAAAAACAGATTCTAAATTTTTTTTAAAATATGTATTATAATGTAAATCATTGTATTATAGTACCTAGGAATGCATTTTACGTACTTGCTTTCAAAAAAGCTTAATAATTTATATTAAAAACATATTTCGAAACAAAAAATTTTGCTTATTTACTTAATCCATAAGTATCAATTAATATATTCCCTCTTCTCATTACACTATTACACTAGTTAAGCATTTATTTTATTTACACTAGCTTGGTTTCTTATACTGAAATGAAAATCGCCCTACAATAATCAAATATTCATTCCACATAGCTTTTGACAGATTATTGGCAAAATGTCTGCTTGAATTTGACTTTAAGTTTCATATTTTCGAAATCGTAAAGTCAAGTGTGCTCGACACAGCCTTTGACAGTTGCATTGTGTCACGTTTAATAGGAAACAACATGTCGGAAAGCAAACACAAAGTCATATCGTAAAGTCAAAGGCTAAATATTTGAATTGTGTCAGGGCCTTACGTCATAACAAGCGATAAGCACTCACGAGTAATACAATTTGTTAGTTTATGACATGGCATCCCCTAGTTACCCAAGAACAAATGAGAACCAACAGAAAATGGAGGCGACAGGCAGAGGTTGTGCAAACAAGAATAACTGTAGTGATGGCACGGGACACGACGAGAGGCTGCTCTGTACCACGGCGATCTCGAGGAGTGTATACCCGCTAGGAGTGAGAGCGAGCCCGTCTCCTTTCTCCTACCCCTCACTGTGATCCCTTCCTTGTCAATGAGTTAGGCAGCTAAGCAGAATTTTCTGTATGAAAAATAGCTCTTTTAAATTTTTATTATGTGGATAATTCGGATTCTGGGTGGAGTCATGTACGACCTCAATATATTGATAGTGTGGTGCAATAGTACCATGTCTGCCAGATTCAATTATTATTCGATTATTTGTAGATCGCTGTGTGTTTGTTGCGTGGATTTATTTCCGACCAAAGGTGAGAGTTACGTGTGTTGTTCAATACGTCTCTGTTGAACTGTACTTCGAGACAAAAGAACATGTATTGACACAACAGCTGTTTGTTATTCGGTCATAAAAGTGCATGTCATAGGAGTTGTACGCAACGCACTTGGTATGGATAAATGCCTTCGTCATGTAATGTTCGCCACACTCTTGGCTGAAGAACAGCAAGACGTTTCTCTGTCCTTCGCGTACTAGCACGTGGACTGCGACCTATCATAGCAGTAATGATCTCTTACTACTTCGCACACCATCGAACACCTCGCTAGTAGGATATGCGAACAATGGAAACAGGTCTATTCTCTCGCAATGTACGGAATACTGAGATACACGTTTTCCGATTTGAAACTTTGCAATGGGGCAAAATGTAACTGATATTCGACACAACCAGCAGTTTCGTTTCCATCGCAGACACCATATCAGCATCCTGCAGGTAGTGAGAAACGCGGAATGGCAACCTTTATTGTCGCGTAGCACACCCGCGTACAATCCACGTCTGACTAGACTAGACACGCACCACCATTAATAGCTGCGAGCGCGCACTTCACATTGTTTCAATCTTGCGAATTATACCTTGTTGATATTACAAATTTTACTCATATTGTCCCAAGTAAACAGTTCCTTCATTTAAACCATATCGTCCAGAATTACCTTGTAGTTACGATTTGTGTAACAGTACTTCGCACACAAACGTGTCATAATAATTATTATATTTTCCCGAGACTGGAAGAAATATCGAAAATGTATTATGCAGAAGGATTATAATTAATGAAAATCATTTACATTATGTGAATTACTCCAGTCCAGTGTAAAATATAAAATAATATGCGTATTATTTTTATTGAGGTGGTACCAGTAATCTTCTGAAAACAATTGTGCAGTGTCTAATGTGTAATCATATCAGATTGTATAATGCAAAATTTTTGCCAGAAATGTAAAGAAGATGAAAGAAAAACTGATGAGTTATCAGAGTATTATGAAGTACTTTTTGGTGCCAGAAACGTCTACTGGGTTTTATACTATCCATAAAAAATGCTCGCATTTCACATAAATTAATAAAAGTTCACAAATTAAACAGTTTTACTTGTGATATACATACATTTTATTTAATCCTCCAAGAGTTCTGTAAGTCATTAGTATGTAAAACAGAATTTCTCTATTCTTCACTATGTACGAAGTGCACAAAACACGCTAAATACCACCATGTTAAAGCTAAGTGGTAAGACAATTTACCACTATTTCGGCTCTGGTTCCGTGGGAGCGCAAAAGGCGAACACACTATTGTGATTTTGTCTTCCATTTGAAGGCTGCCTAGGGAAATGCGGTAAATGAACGTATAGAGTTACCTTCCTTATGACGTCATGGTATCACGTGACGGCGATGTGGATGGGGTAGAACTAAAGAGGACAATGCGTGCCCACTGGACGCTGCCGTACGGTCAATACATACTATGATAACTTCTCACCTGCTTTGCGTTGAATGATAGTTTGACACGGGGCTATTAAACGTAGTAATGCTTCATTCTGGCATAATTTCTCTCATTTGTATTTTATAACCTTTTTACACTGTAAAACAAACCTTCGCCGAGACAATCGCAACACGCGACAGTCGTATATTGTACTACACACGGGTACACTGTTAGACATTTCTGTATATTTAGGAAAACTTTTACCGAGACGTAGAGGTAATTTACGGAAAGACACTCCGTAATGACAAATAATGGAAATGAGCTCCGTAAATATAAAATGCAGAAGCTCTTCGTATTCTCATGACTTCGATTAAGAGACATGATCAATGCCGTTGATACCTAAAGCGTATAAAATACCATCTTCACAATACTACTTCGTGTAAAATAGTAGCAGGTGAGTGGCGAACTGCACATTGAGTGTCAATTCGTTGATTCTTGTTCAGATTCCGCTACAGGACAAAACTTTCTGTATACACAGTGAAACATGCGCATAACGAAAATAAAACTATTTTTTCGTGACGTCGTGTTATAAACTGCAAAACACAAACGCTCTAACACGACTTGAAACAAAGAAAGCCGCGTTCGTCACTTTAATGTAAAATTCATATTTACGAAACACTTTGTGTAAAGGTGTGGCGGGTGAGTAGTTCGAGTTATTAATAGTTAACTTTTCGATTCGTGTTCAAATTATACTACAGGACAAAATATTTAAACTCTATTAATTTCTCTGTCATACACAGTGAAATATACATGGCGAAAATAAATATTTATTTCCTTGCCCCTGTTGTTAAACCTGAAATTTCAAATAATTCGCAAACACACTAACATGACAAGAAAGTAAAGAGTACATGAGTGATTCTCAATAAATCCCTAATTTACAACAATAGTTTTGTGAAAGCGTGGCAGATGAGTTGATAGGCGACCAGCTAGTATGTTGGATTGTAAAAAAAAAAAAAAAAAAAAATTTTGTTAAAATACCGCCACCGGTCAAAACTTATATTTTTTAATAGTAATGCTTATACGCAGTGAATCACCCACATAACGGAAGTAATTTTTTTGTTACGCCTTTTTTAAAGAAAAGATTTTAATAAAAAACATACTTGTAAGTTTGTGGTCACGTTCCTTGAATTTACGGATACTTGTGTGAAATTTACGTAGAGAGCTTCATTAACAAAAAACGAAGAGACCGTAATTTAACACAGAGGTCTGTATAATTTGTAACCCGTATTTTTTCGTTATTTTACGGATATTTTTACTATCAGTGTATATTTTAAATACCTCATAAATTCACGTTACGTAACATTTTTTAAGGCAAGGATTTCGCAAAAATTTGCTGTTCGTAAGTTATATCTTCCGGAATTAAAATATAAACTTTTACGCAAAAATATCTCGAAATGTTACGCAAACACTATCTAAACATACGTTATGTACGTGTATGTTTCATGCAGATATTTACATCAATGTACCAAAAAAACACATACATTTTTGTGTTTTCTAGTTAACGTATAAGCCATTGAATTATATTAATTTTCTTATAAACTTGAAAAATAAAACTGAGATATTTAACTGTAAGTCCTCACAGGCAAACTGTAAATTTATTCCAAAAAAATCTCATCTATTGCATAATAATTTACTAGTACGTGTCTGTTTCTATTAAATATTACGAAGAAGTGAAAATACTTAGTTGACCAGTATGTGGTAGGGCTATAGTATTTAACGTGTTTAATTTAAGAAATACACTCATGGGGCGAGTTCGATCTAACTACGCCAGTTTTAAACTATAATTAAGCGCTACAAAATAATTTCAGGATGCCGAATCGGTATTATAATGACTCATAAACGTGTGACGTAAAACTAAATTCAAAACTGTAAAAAAATTAAATCATGAGTTACAAATATTGTTCAGTAGTACATATATGTTTTCGAATTTATACTTTATGTTTAAGAAATACGCCCAATTTTCTGGCGTAATAATTTCACAGTATCTGAGTTATACGTGATATCATTAAAATCAATCAGTCTGTCTAAGTATTCTCAGTGTTTTGCAAACAAATAAAGAACCGATAGTGGAATGTTAACCGGATGATTCAAGAAAAAACACTAACAATTTGAAGTTTTATGAATAGATGGAGAACCGCAAATTACTAAACAAATTAAATGTAACTTACCTGGATGTTATTTAAGAAAGCACTCAATTACAAAATTTTGTTTTCGATTTTTTGCTGTAATACAGAAGATTAGGGATATAAGATTTACGACGCCGCTAAAGAAAAACATTTCACAAATAATCCATTCCACTTTGTTTCATGCACACCGTCTCTTATCATATCATTATACATACTGCAACCTTCTTAGTTATCACCTCACCTGCGTTTACAAATTAACTAAATATAAGACTTTTGTTCGACTATCTCTAATAATTTGTTGTTTTTGTCCACACACAAACATCCAACACTGCTGTAGTTCTGTGCAATTTATTTCTTTGCGTTTCACGGTACCACATGTGTGCCATATTAAGACCAGCTTTAATTAACGTCCCGTCTCATTCCAAGTATTCCATTTTTCTACTTCCAACCTTTTGGACTCAAGAGACTTTCCTTGAATTAAAAAAAAAATGCTGATAACTTTTAACACCATTCATTTACAAAGGATTAAAATCTGTCATCGTGAATTTTGTCTTAGTCGTATTTTAAAGTCATTTGAATCAGTTTTAGCATCATGGACGTGTAAACAAGATGAATGTATTCAGAAAAGCTGAAAACTCTTAACGCCAGTGCCCTATAAAGTGTTAAAATCTCTCATTGTCCATTTTGTCTTCGTCGTATTCTAAGGCCATGGTAATCAGTTTCAACCTCACGAATTTTTAATCAAAATGAAGGTATTCTTTCGTTATTGTTTAATCAATAATTCATTTAGAGTAGCGTCTTTTATTTGAAACAGCAAGTTTTTTGGCCGGGTACGAAGTTGGTATGGATCACTCCACGGAAAATGGTACAAATCTTTTTACCAAACCCTGTATGAAATCCGGCGTCACAAGGTGACAGATGCCATAACAGCTGCCATAGCAGCTAGTATAACAACTACTACAACAGATCTTGCGGAAGCTTGTAGGTACGGGATCTGGTAGGAGGATATACTTCCTTTAGCGGTCATGGCCACTGAGAATCTTTCTATCGAATGCAAAACGACCTTTCATGTCAGCACAGCAACTAGAGTTCCTAAATTGCACTTATTCCCGTTAATATAAGCAAAACTTTGATTTCCTTATTTATCCTTCCCGTATGGCTTCTTCCAGCGTTTATTGAATTGCAATAAAATTACACTGTCGGTTTCACCTATGTNGTACTTATTCCCGTTAATATAAGCAAAACTTTGATTTCCTTATTTATCCTTCCCGTATGGCTTCTTCCAGCATTTATTGAATTGCAATAAAATTACACTGTCGGTTTCACCTATGTCTTCTACAGTTAATATAGTTTTGTATTGGTCNATTTATTGAATTGCAATAAAATTACACTGTCGGTTTCACCTATGTCTTCTACAGTTAATATAGTTTTGTATTGGTCGTTTCAGATGATAAAGACGCAAACAAGATGTCTAAGATTAATTTGGTGTTTATATGTTCGGTATCAAATGACGTCGTAATTACGCAGAAACAATCATCCAATTCGAACTAAGCCATCTTACATGTTGGTATATTTCGTGTAAAATCATGTGAGGAATAGAGCATACACGAACTTATAAGGGAAATTTGAGGCTCAAGTAAATATTAAGTTAGAAATCCGGACATATTTTCTGTGCATTCGTTGTTTGTGCGTTTACGCGTATCTCAGGAAATAAATTTCTGTTGTGTGTGACGTTTTGCCAGACAAGATAAAAAGACAATTATTTAAGCCAGCACGGTTTTTGTTTTATCCTATTAAGTGTACTTAAAAAGAAAACATCGAGATAAAAAAAAAGTATATTTTAGGGCTTGCTCGCACAGTTTCCTTAAGAGGCAGGAGAAAAGTAAAACAGTACATGCGTGGTTTAATTCCTGGGCTTTTATGGCGTATTATAAGACCCAACAGTTACATTTATGATTTGCAGAGGAAAACGTGACGAAGGAAACACTCTCCGCAGTTTCAGCACCTTTCGCAGGTTCAGCACCTTTTGCATATGAGCGATGGGGCGTTGGGCACACGTGTAATTGTCGCCCGTATCGCTATACCTCGAACGTGGAGAAAAAAAAAAAGAGACTAAGTAATTTTAATTAAGCTTGCAAAGTTTCTTTTTCTCATATTTGCCTAAATTACTTACGATTATTAAAAGTGTACAGTCATGGGTTCAGTACGATTGAAATGAACATGATTAAAACCAAATTACCTGATTTTATTTTAAATTATAAGTATTTTTACATCTTGGTTTAAATATGACTGTGAATGTTGATTTATTTTAATAACACAATTTTATAGNAAAAAAAAGTATATTTTAGGGCTTGCTCGCACAGTTTCCTTAAGAGGCAGGAGAAAAGTAAAACAGTACAGCCGTGGTTTAATTCCTGGGCTTTTATGGCGTATTATAAGACCCAACAGTTACATTTATGATTTGCAGAGGAAAACGTGACGAAGGAAACACTCTCCGCAGTTTCAGCACCTTTTGCATATGAGCGATGGGGCGTTGGGCACACGTGTAATTGTCGCCCGTATCGCTATACCTCGAACGTGGAGAAAAAAAAAAAGAGACTAAGTAATTTTAATTAAGCTTGCAAAGTCTCTTTTTCTCATATTTGCCTAAATTACTTACGATTATTAAAAGTGTACAGTCATGGGTTCAGTACGATTGAAATGAACATGATTAAAACCAAATTACCTGATTTTATTTTAAATTATAAGTATTTTTACATCTTGGTTTAAATATGACTGTGAATGTTGATTTATTTTAATAACACAATTTTATAGAAACTACTATATATATATATAAACACAAATACATTTATATATAGAGGTAAAGCTAATGATACCTCTAACACCATTAAACAAAATGAATGTTCATTGTATTACTAAAGGTGAAGGTAATTATGTTACAAATTAATGACGTTGAATTGTCGGTTCGCTTAACGGAGCAACAATGGGAGAGACTTGGCCTAAGAAGTTAGCGATAATATTATTCTGCTTTCCTGGTGCGAGGACACTCTTGAGTAAAAATAGTTTTGTTGATGAACAGCGGAATCGGCCTCATGATGTGGAACAATTAGTCATTGTGTATGTCTGTAATCGCTGATGATAAGTAAGTGTCTAGTAAAAAAGCAGTAAATAATACAGGAGAGAGCGAGAAACTGGACTGTTTCGCGAGAAGTTACATTACGGATTATTAGGGGGGGGGGGTGAGAGGGACGACCCTCTAATAACAATGGGCGAATGAAAGACAAACATACGGTAAGAGTCTATTCGCGAAGCAAGAGGGAAAGGGGAAATATCAGTTATCATTCTGTGTACTTTTTCTTCTGTTTCTGATTTATCATGCATTTCCGTTTTGTTCCTAATTTTTTATCCACAGTTCGCATTCGAAATCTCTATTTGCATCGGGGTACCAGTGCAAATGGACGAGGATCGCTATTTCCACCGTTTACTTCTATCTCCGTAGTAACCTTGTCTTTCCTTTCCCATGCCTATCTCTTCTCAATTTATCTCTCGCTTTCTTCCTGTCCGGTTGCAATTCTCGCAAGAGGTAATGTCTCCCAGCTTCTTTTTTGCTTTTGCGTGCACATGTTTTCTACCCGCATGAGCTGAAAAGGAGAAATGTAACAATAAATATCTTTGGGAAAAAATGGATGCTGAAAGGAGAAGATGTAAAAAATCCAAGAAAGAACAAACGCATTTCTACGCGTTAAAAAGAAACTTCTGTAGGTAAAGACACAAAAAAATAATTTAGCGTTTTGTCATTTGGAAGTGAATTACTGCACAGAATTCAAAAGAGAGTTTACTGCTAAAACATTTTCTCTCAGATTCGTATATACTTTTCCCTGATTAAATTTTTTTTTAATATTTTGCTAACGAACAAAATATGCCTGTATTAACGGTTTCTCTTTCATCAAGTTACAGAATACGTTAAAAATTGCAATTTAAAAAAATACAGTTAAAAGGATTTCTTTGAAGACTACGCATAAATTATCACATGTGCTACGAAGTATTTCTTACCAAAAGGGTACAGTAAAAAATATTATAATGCTTATGTAAATAAATAGGAAAGGGCGCTCTGAAATCTGAAGCCTTAAGACATGGCATCATATTGAAAATAATTCCAATCGCGAAGAAAATATATAGAATCATGTTGGCACAAATCTCGAAAAAATTATTTTTATTCGTAGCTCTGGGCGGAAAAGAAAAATTCTGTATTAGAAAAACTATTGCTGTGTTTGGAAGTAGCTTGCATATGTTTTATACTTATTTGCTTATTTGGCTTCGTAAACAGAAAACGTGGAATTAAAATTTTGCTTTCTCAAAATGATATTAACTTGTTTGCTGTTTACATTTTTTCGTCTTTATGCCCGCTTCTTTAATAAATGTCGTATCCTCGTATTTTATAATTACGTTTTCCTGTCCCAAATGACGTAAAAATTCAGCCGGTAAGCTTCTGCCAGTAATAACAGTTATCTACAGATAAAGATTGCATGCAAACAGATTCTCTCATTCTGCATTGAAATTCTCTAGAGATATAAATGTGGAAAATTAAACTGGACATTGTGATTAAATTATTCTCCAAACAACCCGCAGATTCAGTTTCATGACTTGTACTCGAGATTGTTACGTAATTTATGAGCTTCAGAAGAAGCGTGCTTCCCAGAAAGTGTGCCTCCGAGTATAGCTTCGTGTTTCAACATGATTCGAATTGTTTTTTTTTTTTTTTTTTTTTTTTTTTTGAGATTGTGATTAACCTCTTACGGGGGTTGATTTATTATGCTTTAAAGCAGAACTTTACATTAACGCCGATTTTGTGACAGGTGGCAATACTCCTGTACGTAACTAGTAAGAAAAATTTAAAACCAGATGTGAACAACTACTTGAACCTTTAAAGGTAACGTGCACGCAAAAGAAAATAAACATTTAACACAGTTAAAATATCTGTATGTAAAATATGGTTATGGAAGAAGTAGACAGTTTCCCACAATCCACATGTGAACACAGTGGAACTTGTGAGTGACTCGAGACAAAGCCAGGCAAGTGTTGTTCACGTTCTACAACTGCGCAGATTTCATTTGGACCACGTATCACTTCATCAGTAATTAGATGAGCCTCATTTTTAGAGGAGAGAAGAATTTTGTCGTTCTATTGGTTTGAAATGCAGAACAATAGACAATTTCTCAAGCGAGTTCTTTTCCGCGACGAAGCCACGTTTAGAAACCGCTAAAACGTGAACTTGAGGAATACGCATTATAAGTAAACTGAGAACCCGCGCTGGCTGAGGGAGGTAGAACACCAGAGAAGGTGGAGTGTGAATGTGTAGTGTGGGTTGATCAGTGAGTTTGTGATCAGTCCCAACTTCATTGTGGGCACATAAAATTGTAACAATAATACATACTTTGTTTAGGAAGTGCCACCTGCGCTCCTTGAAGAAGTTGCACTGGAAATACGCGAGTGTATGTGGTACCAGCATGACGGGTGTCCTGCACACAACTCATTTGTTGCTAGAAACGCACTCAAAAACATTTTCCCGACTGGTGGATTGGACTATTATATTTTGGGCACAGTAAAAGAGAAAGTTTAGTAGCATGTCTCAGACTCCGGATTACCTAAAGAACTGCGTCGTTGAAACATGTACTACCCCATCGATGGCAACGGTTACCTCCATGTTGCCTATCGTCAAGCGACTGTAAAAGTGCATTGCGGTTGATGGTGGTCTTTTAGAGCACATGGACGCACTATAAATTGAACATGGACATACGAGACAAGAGTAACCAGTCACTTCTCCAGGAGCAACTAATAACCACATTCAGGAAACCTTTATTAGTTGTGATTATCGGTGTTGTTAGGAATATTGTTATTCGACAAATACATACTAGCCACTGTTGTACAGGACTAGAAATATGTAATGACACACATGCTTTTACCAAGTCCCATACTGTATTTTTACTAGACACTGCGCATTTAAAATGTTGTTTGTTGTTGTTGTTGATGTTACAGACAAATAAAAAGTATGTTTAATTTGATGATCATATCTTGATTACATTAACCAAGCAAACGTGTCTGTCCACATCAATGGAAAACCAGCATGGAAACCTTGTAGTACATCATATTATGCAATGCATGGAGCACATTGGTACCTTAGGTTTTTCCGCAGAATGTGTGCAGCGAGGTACGTGTATAAACTCTCCGCTTGACATCTCCCAGCAGAAGATACAACCTACCCCGTTACAGATACAGTCAAATGCATGCACCTATGAAAATACCATTATAACTCAAAAAAGTGCTCCTTGTGTTTCCATAATAATCACACCACTGAACTCGCCACTTAAAAACATGTAATGGTATTTGGAGTAACGATATATTCACATTCAAAAAACAAAGTTGATATCGTTATCTTGGTAATTTATTACATCTCGGAACATGAATGGACTGTGTCTTACGAGCTTTGTAGTGCAATTTACGAATTCTAAATTAAGCTTTCGATACCTGCAACGGTTCGGAAGATACTTGCGGTAAAAATAAACCTATATATACCTGATGATTCACCTAAGCCTGCGGATTAATAAGATATGCAATCATGCTTTGCTACAGCCCATGACCCAAACACTGAGCCCCGACATCGCCGCTAGGTCCGGGTTCGATTCCCGGCGGTGACAGTGGGGTTTATACAATCATTATTAGTGCTTAAACACGTTTAAAAATGAAATTGTGATGAGAAAAATGGATTTAACATATAATCAGTAATAATAATTAATACATAATAGTAGATACATATCAAATGAATTTATATCGAATTACATAGTGAAGACAAGTTATGCTTGTAGAGCACACCGCATGAAATTCCGGCGGCCTGGAAAAGTCCAAGTAGAATGTTGCAACGTCAATCTGACGAAATCGCCAAGGTTTATATAATTTCAAATGTAATATACCTTCAAACGTACCTGGTGTCCGTGTGTACGTTTGCTCTACGGCACGGTAAAGTTACAAGACAAGACGTGAGATCGAACCCCATACGAGTTGTTATGATTCAGTAAAGGCGGACAAGCCTAGCGAACAGCAGCAGCGCGTTGGTATCCAGGCCAGGCGAAGAATCCCAAACACATTACAGCAATAATAGTTTACAAACCATATCAGCGAAGCGCGAGTGGAGCTTCCCTCACGGCAGCATGGTATTTGGGACAATTACGGCACCAGAAACTATATAATACGGCAACACTTTGTACGCGTGGTCTGTCAGCCTGTCTGTCTGTGGACCCACGCCAAGATGAAGCCATCGAGATGCAGCTTGGCGTTCCTATCGTCGCTTTCCGACTCACCACTCAGTCTACGGCGATGGTATCATTCCGTTTAGTCATATCTTCTAATTGATTAGGACCTCCCTAGCTAATAGCTTATAATTACTGTAACTCCTAAAAAGTGTATTAAATATCTGTTCTGTCTTCATAATTACCTTCTGTTCTTCCCTCATAATAGTATAAACCTTCCATAGTCCCTAGACACAAGTACAAAATATTAGAAGCGTAAAAAATGGTGGAGGCTTGGTTCCTCCCTACCCTCTTGCTTCCTTGCATCAGCTTCTCTACCATCCACCCCCATTTCAATTAATTCCCCACCCACCCTCACTTTCTTTTGACAGTAATGATTTAAAAAAATAAAATAACTTTGCTTTTCGTTCCATATTAATTCAATAATTAAAAGCTAAATACATGTATTTCCCTTATCTAAACACTCATTTTCGTGTAATCCCTCTTCAAATATTCCCAGTTTATTAAATTATAAAATAATGTTCTCAGCTATCTGATAGAGTTGACAGCAACCGGGTAACTAAATGGCGTTTAATTTCATTGTCTGTAGGTGCGTTGGATATTAAGCTCAAATTCATTTATTAACGTAGTTTAATAATTCAATGTCCACAACTTAGTGAGTTAAATGTTTTCCATTAATGAAACATATAAGTAAATGCTTTTTTTAAATGATCCGAACGAGTTTCGGGATATTTATTTGTTTAAATAAAGTAATATTCTGCTGTTTTCCTGATTAATAATATCTGCACATCCTACAGTCTCTATACTAAGCAATCGTGAAATACAATATTTTCCCGTTAGTTCTCACTATATTTTTACATGAAGTTAGTTGACCCAGTGTTCATTAACGCGCTGTCATATGGGTACTCAACACAAGCAAGGTCGCAGGCACGGGCGTTCGGAAACGCTGTGCCGACAGTTCTGTGCAAGTGCACATCAGCACTCATGCACACATACAGAGCGCATTTTGTGAGGCGCACGCAACTTGCAAAGCCTACATGATTCCTATCCCTGTAGTTCAACGATTTATATTTCCTGTACTGCCTGTTACTCTGCAGTTTTCCTATTTTCTTCTACTATCTCTGTTTGCTTGTCACTGTTTCCTTCTAAAGTATTGTTGGGATGTAAATACTGCACACAGCCAAAATGTAAGTCTTTGGGCGAAGCAGGAACTGTGTTCCAGGGTTTCGCCAACCCTGTGGTTTGACCATCTGCTGAAGTCAGAGGTTCACCAGCCTTTATTTAACAGGGTGCACAGCCTTCTGGATTTAGAGCGAATTACTGTGGGAATTACTGTGTGTTACTAGAACGGTTCTAACGAAATGGGAGATTTGCTAGAGTCACACCCACTTCACCTGCGAATGGGCGTGCGCAGGCAAACCCAGGTGCATACAGTAGATAGAAGTCGCTCACCATTGGGTCGAGGCGTGGAGGCGAGGAGCACTTTGGGTCTCTGGCGGAGTGGTGACCCGCTAGAGAGGCCTTTATGTCTCGTTTGGAAGTTAGCTGGCCTAAATATAGAGAGCCAGGCAGCACTAGCTCAGAGATACGGGACGCAGCTTAGTTTGACCTTGGTGAGTTCATGAATGCCGCATTATTAGTTGTGATTGTAGTGTAATTTCACCGAGTTAGAAAAAGTAGTGATAAGTGTCTCAACTTGTTGCAGGGTAGGCAAGCTTCTAATGGGTATGCAATTCATAAACTAAAATGATTTTTCGTTCTGTCAAGGATATTTTCATAGACAAAATTAATGACCCTAACCGTATTTATGTACTACCAGTGTTATAACTTGTTTTTACAGATTACATAACTATAACTCACAATCAACGGTGCCCATAAAAAAATTCTCATATGCTATCATTTAACTGCTCCAGGAACTTATTGTGACAAATTAAATAACATATTAAATTTCAAGTATGATACTTGATACATGTCGTATTATTATAAGTTCAACAGTAATATTTTCGTTGATAGTGTTTCTCAAAAACACTCAGAAATATCCGTAAATATGCATGCATTCATAATTGTAATTAAATTGCAACTTTTTATTTTCATCTTTGTGCACATGGAAAGAATTACAAGTTTGAGATGAAAGTAACAGAGAGGTGAAATCACAGGATTTCTTATACAAAAGTTGAATATAAAATTATTTTAGGTTGCTGAATTACTAAATTAAATTTTAACAATCATTTCGAATTTTATGAAAATCCATAATTCAATTATTACTCAGTCTTGTTTCAATTAGAAATAAATAAAAAAAAAATTATAAAAGAAAGTTGTAAAATTTTTACTTTTCAATGCACCATTTGAAAAAAATAGAATTTTAATCACTAACGTAATTTATAATGTTTAGAGCCCGGTTTCAGATAAATAATTTGCCCACAAGTATGTTATAGTTTTAGGGTGACATTGTACTAATAAACTGTATTTTTATGAGTTGACAGCACAGCCTTGAACACGGGACATTGCTGGAGCCTCACGGAGTGTTCGAGTCAGCCGTTACGAAACACTAAGCGCCGCGCCACACTGCATTTCCCGTCGTAGGTGGCGCAATGACAACGATCAGCAGATTCCTTCTTCGCACGCCGCTACTCAGTCAATAATAAGGTAAACAACACCGCCATACTTTCAACACAATCACAACTGGTCGGTATTACACTAACCCACACACACACACTTAAGCTCTTTTACACATACAGACAAACACCTCTCCGCTTTATTGTAGTTTGCACTTAAACAGAAAACATATCAGTAAATTGAGTGCGTCGTCCTTTTCTATCTTTGTTAATAAATTCCATTAATATTCAATGTCACAAAAAAAATTCATAGAAGTAATTACAGATTGACGCATTCTGCGTCCCTATATTTTATTCGTCAGAACACACGCTCTGGCGAAGCTCGCAGGCGGACGACCGCAATAAGGATTAAGGGTTTTATGGATATGATAAGAGAATGGCGCCAGGATGGCCCAGCGGAACGACCACGTGCGGAGGAAGGCGGATGCAGCTGCATCTCGCAGCTGCCGGGGACGCGGAGCCCACACCAGCGGCGGTGCCTGTCCCAGGCTAGCTACCGCCATAAACATTGAGAGCTTTTGGCGGGCGTGCTGGGATAATAGCGGCACGATATCCGGAGGCAGGAGAACCACACGTGCGCCGAACCAAGTGTGCACCCAAATGTTCCCGCACGTGCAGAACGGAACAATAAACTTCCAGGCCAGAATCAAGGGGCGATGCCAGGCCCACTGCGGACCACAGAAGCAGCGGCGACGTGTTTTACGACTCAGGGGGGACGCGGCAGCCGCCCCGGACACGTGCAGAGATGGTGCAAGTTGCATATGGTGATTGAGCCTACAAAACCACGAGAAGGAGGGAGGAACGGATCAGACAGTCTAGGATCGAGCAGTCAGGCAGTCAGTCGGGGGACCTGAAGCGAGGCGTCCGGGTCGGAGGTGGACGAAGCCAGTGCGAGGATCGATCAGTCAGTCAGACGTCGTCGAGCGAGCAGTGTGGAGAGAGCCGGGAGTTCAAGAGGGCGTCGAGACGACGACGCCGAACGGGAGGAAGTGTCGCAGCCTAGACGTCCCAGTTTACCTACCGAGAGACGAAGCAGTCCCAAGTCGCCAGCCGAGAGAAGACAGCGCCTCCATCCAGATAAGTAGAGTCATCCAGCGAGTGTGAAGAATCTTGCCTTCCCCCACCCCCTCCGCGACGCGAAGCGCCGCGCCAAACAATACGGAGCCTACGTATAAAAGGGAAGGGGAGTGTTGTCTCGTGTGTACATGTATAAGTGGCCCTGTTAAGCGTTAATAAAACTGATTTATTGGTAACCTGAAAACGAGGTGAATTTATTAGTAAATTGGACCTAGAGACAATAGTGTCGACGTATTCCTACGCCCTAACACTGAGGGTTAGCCTCAGTTGCTGGTGCCTTACGCAGAGAGCAGATTCAATATCTACTTATAAACCATAGCATTGGGCAAGTATCAAGATAATATAAAACAGAGCTGCATCTTCTATATTTTTATGACTTACAGGTTATAGGACGAATATATATTTTCTTCTAAAAAAAAAACAGAAATAAATTTAAGCCCTTATATTTAGACCGGAGTACTCCGAACATATATTACATAGTTATCAATCTTATTTAATACATTTTATATAGACCTATAAAATTTAATCAGAAAAATAAGGCTTAGTAATTGTTTACAAACTGATGATGATAATAAAATATTTGTAATAGTCATAGTTTCATTACAATTAAGATTGATTATTGTATGATTTTCAGGCTTATCCGGAAACATTCAATATATTACATAAAATGTAATATAATAGATAACTTCATAATAATTATTATAAAATACTATAATATACGTAGTTCTAAACTGTACAAACAATGCATAGAACGAATATTATGAATTTAACACAAAAATATATAAATACTATAAATTAATGGCTAAATTTTATTTTGAATAATGCGTTAATACTATATAGCTATTGTGAATTTTTACTATGTTTATTGTTTTGGCTTTAAGTTAGCGCAAGACTCCATACACCCTTCCCACACTTGATATATAGGAGATCTCACGCTGCGGCAGAACTTTTGTTTTTCTGATTTACTTATTTTAATATTATAATAAAATTAATTTATGCCCTACTACTTGCCAAACGCTAATCATATTCCATTCTAACCGACATCAAAAAAATAATGTAATTACTTTTAAGAGTGATAATGTAATTTATAATTTCATTAGGCCTATATTTTTCAGGATTGAGTTGTAATATCGTTATTGTAAATTTCAGCATCTGTGCAATTCTTATGTAATTATTGGCGATGGGAGTAGTTTAATGTTGTACTTTATCATTTTAATAACATTTTGCATTACCATTTAACAATTTGTAATTCAAAATTATTATTCTCATATTAGTTTAAGCCCTCCATTAGGGGTATGCAGTTTTAGTTACCACGAAAAAAAAAATACAGCAAGACAAAGAACAGGCTGAAGCCAATCGGTCCCACCCGGAGTGCTCTGCCGCAGTCGCGTGAAAGAATATTTGCACGCCTTAGCTAATGCCAGGTTCAGAGCTGCCGCACCTTACAGTTTCGCACTCAACCGAACAATACCCTGGCCGTTCAGACGTAGTCACGGAAGACTTCACGACATTGGCAGCTTCGCCTACCTTAGTATTTCCTTCTCTCTTTCTATCCTATCTGACATAATTCTACCGTAGCGGAGAGTCCCCACCCTTGTCCAGCCGTGCTGCCAGAATATGACTTAGTCCGACACTTTTCCTTCCGCTGTACCCGCTAAGAGATGAGGACATCTCTGTTTCATTGACATCGGGGGAGATGTTATGATTCAGTAAAGGCAGACAAGCCTAGCGAACATCAGCGACGCGTTGGTATCCAGGCCAGGAGAAGAATCCCAAACACATTACAGCAATAATAGTTTATAAACCACATCAGCGAATGGCCAGCGGAGCTCCCCTCCCGTTGGCACGATATTTGGGACAATTACGCCACCAGAAACTATATAATACGGCAACACTTTGTACACTGCCTCTCTGTCTGAGGACCCACGTCGAGATGAAGCCATCAAGATGCAGCTTGGCGTTCCTATCGTCGCTTTCCGACACACCACTCAGCCTACGGCGATGGTATCAATCAGGTTAATCATATCTTGTAATTGATTGGGTCCTCCCTAGCCAATAGCTTATAATTACTGTAAATCCTAACAATTGTAATAAATATATGTTCTGTCTTCATAATTAATTTCAGTTCTTCACTCATAATAGTATAAATATTCCATTGTCCCTACTCACAAGTACAACATATTAGAAGCGTAACAGAGTCACTTAATGTTAGTCAACGTAACTTTCAGCATATTTTAATAAGTAATTTAATATTTCGAAATCCATTACATTAAGAGATGAAAACATATTGGCGCCATCATCACCAGAAATCTTGTAACCGAACTTGTCTACAAGGCGAGCTTAAAACATGTTACACTTCTGACGTGGCGCAAGTATTTCGGACGTCACGTTTAAGCTCTGCACATTGGGAATTACATGATCCGTTAATTAATATACATCATTCTCTTTCACATACTCACCATATAAATAGTGATTTTTTTTGTGACAACTGTTAAATTATCATGTTTCTTGGTGTACGAATATGGGTCATGTAACTGCCTGCGACATTTCCGTTTAGCAGTCTGTCTTATCGCATGTTTACAGTTACACTGAAGAGCCAAAAAAACTGGTATAGGCGTGCGTATGCAAATAAAAGAGGTATGGAATCAATCAGAGTAACGTGATGCGGTCGGCAGCTAGATAGGTTACTGCTGCTACAATGGCCGGTTATCAAGATTTAGGTGAGTTTGAACGTGTTGTTATAGTCGGCGCCCGAAAGATGGGACATAGCATCTCCGAGGTTGCCATAACATTCAGATCTTCGCATACAAACATTTCACGAGTGTACCGTGAATATCGGGAATCCGGTAAAACATCACATCTTTGACATCGCTGTGGCCGGAAAAAGATCGTGAAAGAATGGGACAAACGACGATTGACGAGAATCATTAAACGTGACAGACGTGCAACCCTTTCTCAAATTGGCGCAGATTGGATTTGTGGACTGCCCTGCAGGAATAATGGTGTGAATTGCCTCCTGCATACCTTCAGGCATTAGTCGAGTCCATGCCACGTCGTCTTGCGGCAGTAGGCGATATTAGGCAGGTTTACCAGTTTTTTTGGCTCTTCAGTGTATATACACGGTAGTAATTACTGGCATAGTTGTACTTGTCACTATGCAATTAAGTCTTTATTCGTTTGCTATGTCTATTGTTATTTTTTCTTTAGTATTACTTATTTGTTTTAAATACAATATTACACATCACCATTGCCATCTGTGTAGATGTTTACGCGGTGATAATGATTGTAAAATAAACTCTGTCACCACCGGAATTCGAACCTGGACCTAGCGGCGCTGTCGAGGACTAGTGTTTACGCAGTGGTCTATAGCACGGCGAGATTGCATAGCCTCTTAATCGGCAGGGTTAGGCGAATCAACTGGTATACACACACCGGGTGGTCCACCTAATGTGGATACCTTCAAAATGGAAAGGATCGTAGAAACGCCAAGAAATAATCTGCAAATATGATTAAGTTAGGTGGGCAAGAGCAATGGGACAATGGACCTGTACTCAAAGCCGTATGTAATTAATACGTGCCGTGTCTCATCCTGGCGGGACCACTTCCTTCCTATAACAGCATAGCGCTTACCTTTATGGAGCAAGGGACAGGAAATGCGATATTGGACCAATGCTAGCGCCAGAGAAGAGGGAAGACGGGCAATGTGAGTACAAGTCTGATATCAATAAGTACATCTTATTCAGATACCAATCTCATTCCAGTTATTTGTTTACTAGTCAATAATTTTACTGAGTAGCAGGTGCGTACAAATGCACAACACACGTGGGACATCACAGCCTAAGAAGAAATACAATCGCATCCACATGCATTGTACGAAAGAGCATTAGGTATTTTCACAGCATGTGATCAATGTGTTTGCCAAGCGACAGAAATACGTATCTGTTAACGAACATGTAGCAAGCAACGACCGGCCTAAAGTGATTCTGTCATAATGCCGCTGCAAGCTGCCACAATGCGTTTCCGCACCTGGCTTCGTAGGAACCTTGTTGTATACTCTATCTTTCAGTGTTACCCACAGAAAAAAAAACTATAAGTGTGAGGTCGGTGGAGCAAACTGGCTATTTACAACACCAACACGCCATAACCACTGGTTTAGAAACGTGTTATAACACTGGTCTGACCACCAAAGGAAAATTCGCAGAACATCCGTAATGCTGAAATCACATATCACGACGTATGTCGAACGGTATGTCTTCCAGAAGTGTTAGTGAAGTCTCTCTCTGAGTTAATGGGCTTAAGTGCAGCCAATCAGTGTCCCCTAATTAAGTCTGGCCGTATGACCTAGTATCCAACGATTCTACACCACACGTGCTCCAATGTCACTGGTGCTCCACGTGCTGGACCCAATGCGGGTACTCCGTCTCTCGGTAGCGCGTATTTCGTAAATTTACGCGCCCATGGTTTGCAAAGGTAGCTTCATCGGTAAATATTGTGTTTTTGATCAAATAGCTGCGATCCCTTATATAAATAACAGCAAACTTACAAAAGTGCACACGTTGCTGGAAAGCACCTTCATGTAATGCCTGATGAAGAGCCAGGTTATACGGATGGAATTTGCATCGGCCCAGTATCTGTAACGTATTTCTTTTATTAATTACTACGTACCTGGTACTATTGTAGCTAGTATGTGTCTGTTTCTCATCAGAGTTTTCTAGTTCCCAACTACCAATAATTTTCTGCAAAGTCTAAACGGTGTCATTTGCGAAGGACACTGTAGTAACGGACACTTTTCTGCGTATAACGCTATCGCTGCCGTCGCATTTCATTTACATTCACCGTAAAACAGAAGAACATAATTTGTATATCTCATTGGTGTGCATTTAAACTTCTTGAGAATTCATAAATATGGTACACTGGTCGCATGCGTTTAATACCTAGTGTACCACTAGCGCGTGCGTCTCCTGTGTAGGAACACTGTGATGGACATCCGAGCGGATGATGTAACCTACCCCACCGAAGCTACATTCAAATGCATGCACCTGTGAACACCCCCTTTTATATTAAAATGTAGTCCTCAGATTTTCAAAATAATCACATCACTGAACTCGCAGCATAATAATATGTTATGGTATTGGCAGAAATGGGTATTTTTCCATTTAAAAATATTTATATCTAAATTTTAGTACGTATCTCCGAACAGACATAGGCGATGTCTTTAATATATATACACACATACACACGCACATACTTGGTGTTCGAAAATAGTTGAGCATAATTTTAATGGATAATAGGGCACGCCAAGACAAACATTTTGATATAAGGAACATGTGTCCGGAAACTCCTCCTTACCAAGAGCTGCAAGCGTCAAACAATGCATGCTCCATTT
Organism: Clitarchus hookeri; assembly: GCA_002778355.1. Taxonomy (NCBI): domain Eukaryota; kingdom Metazoa; phylum Arthropoda; class Insecta; order Phasmatodea; family Phasmatidae; genus Clitarchus; species Clitarchus hookeri. The sequence goes on along the minus strand of NQII01005035.1, from coordinate 109,359 downwards.
GAATCTGGTTCACTGCCTGGGCCATGCGCGAGCGGGCCGAGCGGTGTACACGTGCGGTGCGTAGCGAGGCGTAGCTCAGCTGCAGGTGGTTAGCAGAAGTCATTACCCACTTTTCATAAGTGATCAATTGTGTCGTATCTGCGGAAATGACGTTATGGTGCCGTACACATTTGCCGAATTAGTCGATATAGTGTATGTTTACGGGGAGGCGCGCGGAGTGGCCGTTGAGGCGTCACGAATCTATGCGGAGCTTTATCTCAACAGGTGGCAACCGAATAGGAAAACGTCCGTGCGGGATTTGAATGCCTAGGTGACACTAAACAACTTCAACCAAAACATAAGACTGGAGCGAGGAGCCGTTACGTAACACCCAGTTTTGAGGAAGTAGTTCTCGATCAGGGGCAGCACAACCAAAGAAACGCATCAATTCAGTTGCGCACACGTGTGTCAGTAATAAGCCAGTTATAAAATATATTTTTTTTTCTCGCAAAATTTTGTATACAGCTTAGAATTAAAATACGATTCACTGGATATTGTTCAGTGTTATCGAAATCTTCAATCTATGAAAAAGGGGCGTTACGAACTTCCGCCTTCATAAAAATAATAGGGGTGGCTACCCTCTAATTGCACACAATTTTCTGCGTTCAAGTTTTATGCAATTTTGATGCTATCTGATTGAGTAAAACGTCCTACTTAACAAAAAGGCGATGTTCTTGCAAGTGCCTAGAACCCATAGTTTCCTTTGGAAACACACACATATGCAATATTTCTTACTAGTTGAGGTAAACACATCGCAAACAACCGATATTGTGCCGACTATTCTGAAGAAGACTTAAATGGGAAAGGTACTAAATTAGCACAATCATATGTTGTGCCTACATACTAACATACCACGTCACTGTGAACTCGTTTCGACACACACATATATTCAAATAAGTCACTAAATACCAAACAACTGCATCGTTCAGTAATTTTTATGATGTTCAATGTACATGTTTCTCTTATGAAGTTGGTCGACTGCGACAGACACGCAATAATTGAGGGGTCACGTGGTTTGGGTATATGCTGGTACAAATTACATGTTCTCAGACCACTGCAGCCTGCCGCACTGTTCACCGAATAAACCTCGGTATGCTGTCTACAATGCAGTCCTACACACATGCATGCCCATCACACACTCACTGTCTCGTTTCACTTGTCATACTTTCGGGAATAGTAGACCCTATATCGTTTTTTTACGACATGCTTAATTTCCACCCGCCTACGTTATTTTCCACAAGGAATCGCCTTCAAAAATATTTGGAACAGCCTGTTTTATATATATATATATATATATATTTAATATACGCTCAGGCGACAAAAGTTATGGGATACCTCCTAATATCGTGTCTGACCCCCTTTTGCCCGGTGAAGTGCAGCAACTCGACCTAGCGTGGACTGAACAAGTCGTTGGAAGTCCCCGGCAGAAATGTTGATCCATGCTGCCTCTATAGACGTCCATAATTGCCAAAGTGTTGCCGGAGCAGGAGTTTGTGCACAAACTGACATCTCGATTATGTCCCATAAATGTTCGATGGGATTCATGTCTGGCGATCTTGGTGGCCAAATCATTCGCTGGAACTGTCTAGAATGTTCTTCAAACCAATCGCTAACAGTTGTGGCCCCGTGACATGGCGCATTGTCATCCATAAAAATTCCATCCTTGTTTGGGTATGTGAAGTCCATGAATGGCTGCAAGTGGTCTCCAAGTAGCTGAACATAACCCTTTCCCGTCAATGATCGGTTCAGTTGAACCAGAGGATCCAGTCAATTCCATGTAAAACAGCCCACACCATTATGGAGCCACCACCAGCTTGCATAGTTCCTTGTTGACAACTTAGGTCCATGGATTCGTGGGGTTTGCGCCACACTCGAACCCTACCGTCAGCTCTTGCCAACTGAAATCGGGACTCATCTGACCAAGCCATGGTTTTCCAGTCGTCTAAGGTCACCGATATGGTCACGAGCCCAGGAGAGGCGCTGCAGGCGATGTCGTGCTGTAAGTAAAGGCACTCGATTCGGTCTTCTGCTGGCATAACCCAGTACAGCCAAAGTTCGTCGCAATGCCTTAACGGACACGTCCGTTGTACGTTCCACATTGATTCCTGAGGTTATTTCACGCAGTGTTGCTTGTCTGTTAACACTGACCATTCTACGCACACGTCGTTGGCCTCAGTAATTAAGTGCAGGCCGTGGGCCACTGCGTTGTCCATGGTGGGAGGTTATGCCTGAAATTAGATATTCTCGGCACACTCTTGACACTGTGGATCTCGGAATGTTGAATTCCCTAACCATTTCCGAAATGGAATGTCGCATGCGTGTAGCTCCAACAACCATTCCGCGTTCAAAGTCTATTAATTCCCGTCGTGCGGCCATAATCACGTCAGAAACCTTATCACATGAACCACTTGACTACAAATGAAAGACGTGGCTGAAATTTTGCTATTATTATTACGGAAATTAGCGTGGGTAGATGGGGAATTTATTGAAAGGGGGGGGTGGATGGTAGAGAAGCTGATGCAAGGCAGCGAGACGGTAGGGAGCCCAACAAATGCACTGCCCATTTATACATTTTGTACGCGATAGTACTGCCATCTGTATATTTGCATTTTGCTATCCCATGACTTTTGTCACCTCTGTGTTTATGTATATATATATATATATATATATATATATACATATATGTGTGTGTGTGTGTGTGTGTATTTATTTCATTAACCTGTTTACTTGACTGAAAAAGTAAAGAGTTATGTTATAAATAATGCTGAAATATTCAACTAGTGTTGATAATTTAACGCTTACGTCTTCTCCAATTTAAATCCATATCAAGTTTCTTCGCCATGCTAATTCCGTTTCAGAGAAGCACCTCTTGTGGTTGGCGATAAGATATGAATTGGCAAAAAATAAAAATTAATACTGATATGATATTCATATTAAACCGTTTATTTTCTTTGTAGTTTAATTTCTACAGTTTGAGATTATAGCGTCAATGCAGCAGAAATATAATATCCGCCGTTGAACTTACTTCCGAAGATGCGAACTGTTTTTGTAGTCGACGTAAACTTAACGTTCGCAGACTGAACGGTCATAATGATAACTGGCGCAAACCTTTGATCGCTAGCTTGGTTTGCATTTTTCGCATCGCAAATTAAACAGACCTGCAATGTCTTGTTGCATCGAAAATCTATGGAAAGTGAGATAGATTCTGAGAAAGTTATGAAAATTCTTATGATTTAAGATACATTTGATATTACGGCGAGTAAATGTTCCTTTCCGACAAAAGTAGAAGGTTAATTCGTTGCTGAGAAATGTTTCCGAATATTTGACATGCTTTCGAATGAACCTAAAAATATTACATCGACAGGGCAATTTTTGTAACAGGCATTTGTAGGTATTCTAAAATAATGTAACCACAGTGAGAACGTAAACGATAGGTCAAAATAAAAAACCTTCATGTGAAATCTGTGCAATTATAGAGAGATGCATCCACGGATAGGAAACTGAGGACATGATGACAAGATTGATCTGATTATTCACTGTGGTCGAGAGTAGGTTATCATAAAATACCAGCCGGTCGCGTTCGTCGTCGCGCTTTGTACACGAAGTTGTAGAAAGTGAAACTATCATCGTGTGTTTGATCCCGGCGCCATGTTGTTGATAACTCCGCTGCTTTGGATTCTAAACCACGCTTAGGTTTATCCTTCTCAGGTTTGAGGAAAATCAGATTCCTTATGGACAAATTTGGCATAGGGAAAATTTCCGCCGTAAGGGTTCCAAAAGGACCACTTTCAAGATGGCAATAAATGGAGAAATCCTGTTTCTTTGTCTGAACTCTAAATGTTTGTGTTTGGTCCAAATTGTGACATATATTTCAATCTGCCAACATATTTCGCATAACATTTATTTTATAACTATTATGCACACCCTTCAATGCTATTTATAAGCATAAACAGTAAAAACACAATTGTGTTTGGGATTAATCTTTCAAAAACACGTTTAGGTCAGTAATGATAAAGTTACGAATTTAAGGGCAAAAGGTAGATAACATTCATTGAAAGAATTTTTTTAGATTATGTTCTTACATTTAAATAAAGCAACTGTGTAATCCAACATTTCGCTAAATTTATTTTAACGAATGGATTTTAAACATTTGGACATAGTTCGTCCAATTTCCACTGGAGTGCGAAGAACAAAGTTTATTATAAACGTATCAATTCTAACTCAATACAAATCAAAATTTTTTATAAAATTATATTTATTTTATAAAAACTAAAATTTCCACTTAGGTTTATTCACAAACAGAGAACATCTGGTACCCATGCAACTCCAGTGCTACCTGGTGGTGAAAATGTTTATTTCCCAGACAGTTGTCAGTGAGCTTCCCAGCATAAGTATAATAAACTTTAACTGCGACTTTAAAATATATATATTGGCTGCGCAGGCTTTTGATTAAACCAGTTTTACCTTACTAGCAGATGCGAAGCGTTCAATCAACAATGGAGAGCTTTAGATGATATATACATTGCGCGATTTCCAGCCAGCTACAATTTGGCAGTGCAGTGTTGTTGAAGTCGTGTATTTAACATTTAGTGTACTCACTCCACAGAAACAACTAGTCGTTCTTACATTATGTAAATTCGAAACGTGTATATATATATATATATATTTGTTTCTGTAGCAAAAATATTACAAATTTTATGTTCAAAAGTAAACGTAATCTCGCAAAATTTTAAGATTACAATTAAAATTCACACTTTGTTCGCGCAGAAAAGAGACGGCGATAGATAAAATTAGAAAACAATCTAACAGTGAAGGTTACACAACATGTGACGTATGCAAAGCGACAGAGCACCACTAACACATTTACAATGCTATCCACAAGAGGTCGACAGGCGGATATAAGCTGGAAGAGGCTGTGCGCCTAATCCGTAATTGGAAGAAGAAGTAAAACGGTCAGTTTCTTTTATTTAATTAGTGTTATCGACGTATTCGATATATGTCGGCAGGCTAATCGATAAGCGGGTTGCATAGTACGCCAACCAAATTTTTTATTCAGAAACTGCATTTATATCCACGACTCAATCGAAAATCGAACCCTTGACCTCGTTGTCTGAAGATGCCGTGACAACCCCGGCTTGTTTGGATTTTGGCCTCTGTCGCAGTGTCGCAAGAGAACCGTTGCAGATTACAAAATATGTTATTCGCTATCATGGTGATCAAGTTGCCCGGAAATAAAACTTGTAATATAAAGTATTGGTTCGTTCCTCCGCCGGTCGCAACTGATGGCATCATATTCGACCATGTCGGATTGGGCATCTATCTAGTTACTTTAATTTTAGTTTTAGATGTAACGAGCGATTGATAACATTTAATTAATACCTATTGCAAACAAGATGGTATTTCAGGTACGCAGCGCCACTGTACTGCACAGACTATAACAAAGTTGCGGGACTGAGAGTATCGTCCCTCAAATGAAAGATGTCGGGTTCTGAACGAGATCGCAGTCTGTTACACAATCTACATCTTACATGTTATGATTCGTTTTGAGCCCCACTCAGTAGACAACACAATCTTGTTGAAATTGCATGCAATTTGTTCAAATGTATTTATTTACAATTACATTTAATTTTTTCGGGTAGAGGGGGGAGAAGTGAGAGAGTGGCGTTCCTAATAAAATATCTGGCAGGTAACTTTCAATGTGTCTCACGTAGGGGCTAATAATAATAAAAAATAATGTCCCATTTAAATATAAATGGTATACGTTTTGTGGCGATGCTATAAAATCACTGAATATCATCCCGCACTTACACAACTATTGTGCTGAGAGAACAGTTTAAGTGGCAGGCACGTAGTTTACAAGGCTGTTACTTATTTCAATCAAAAAACATATTTGGCTCTCAACTTTGGTAATGTAATAACATCCCACTGACTAGAGTACACATATTTTGATAGTATACAAACGTTCTAACCCTACGAACAACCTTGTTCTCTAGTTTAACATAATACCTGCTGGCTGAACTTCAAAAGAATTTGCGCTGGTCTTACTCTCAAATCACGTCAAGACTTACAAGTTCTCTTGCTCAGAGTTTGGTTTGAACATTAGTAGCACTCGATGTAATTCGTCAGTGTTTTTATACGATTTTAAGCACCCCATAGTAGGCGTTTTAGACTTAGCAAGACATTTTAAACGGGGGTTTTTTTTTTTTTTTTAAATATCGGAAAAGAAGTGAAATTAAATTACAGTAATCCTTTCAACGTTGTTTCTTCAACCTATAAGCAAACTCTCATTAATACCACCACCAAAATAGAAAAAAAACAGGGGTGGCCATCGTTTCATTGTAGACAACCTTTTTAGCGTCAGAAATTATAAATGTTTTATGCTAGTTTATATAGCAATATGACATAATTAACAAAATAGCCCTCTTTTTGCAGCTGCCCAGGACACATCAACTTCGTGTAAAACGCACACAGTACCTTCGGCAGCAGCGTTGCAGTTCCATGCGCGTAGGCAATACCAATTCTTCCTGCAGTGAATCACATACCGACTGTCACCAGAAACAAACAGGTAGCTTCAGTACTGTAGGCTTATTAATGTATAGTACATGCTGTTTACAGGGAGTGTTCAAATGTCCTCCACCATCGTCTGTACAGTGGGCACAGCAACATGTCATACACAGACGTATGTTGTATTGCCTACGTGTTAGGCACTGTATCACTGCAGCTGAAGCTTTGTGAGCGTTTTACACGGAAACTGTGGGTCCTGGGTAGTTGTAATAAAAAGGCCATCTTTACTAACTAGATCAAACTGCTTAATAAACAAGCATCAAGCATTCATTATTCCTGACGGTAAAAAAAGTTGCTTGCAATAAGAGGGTGGCCATCCGTGTTGTTTTCATTATGGCAGAAGTATTAGTATTTATGAGAGTTTGCTCTCAGGTTGAAGGTCCCACAAACATAATATAATATTCGGATTGTAGTAATTTAATTTCACTTCGTTTCTGATAGTTGGCAAACATTCAGTTTAAAATCTCGATTTGTAATGGCTCGTATCACCCTTAATATCCATTTTAGGTAGAAAATGTCCTGTAAATTTTCCACTGGATTTATCATAAGGAAATTATTGCATCAAAATGAATTAGATGAAGGGATACCAAAACAATGAGTAGATATAGATAATAATATTTGTTTTACTGTAGTCTCATTATTGTCAATAAATATAAATATTCTATGGTGGGTTTTAAACTCCAACTCTAATTTCTATCAAAGGCCGGCATATGAAAACTGTCTCTTATCTCACATCCCTTGTCTCAAGAAAAAAAATTATTTATAAAATACTGTTGAAAAAATATTTACATTAGTACGTCCTTTTAATAAAATCGAAAATTTTATCAATTTTATATAATATATAGTTGTTTGTTTTTTACCACACATAAGTCTAGTAAAAGGTGAGTTATGCCAGCAAAATATAACTCTCATACCTGTAAATGTATAACGCGGCTGCACTACATCCTGAAAACACCTAGTTAATAGAGATCCGGGACAGGCGCACACAAAAAACAAAAGTGGCATTTCATTGTTTTATTTACTCACGTTCTTTAACACTTTAAACTACTTCATAAGGTAAAATACAATTTTTTTACGTATAAAAAACATGAAAAATAAGTTACATTTGTTACTGACAACCGCATGTTCTGTATACGGGTATTGGACAGCATGTAATTAAGTACACTGGACGAGTGAATTTCTAGTAATTAAATTTTTGCAATAAGCATACCTTGGTAACTTCATAGGAATATGTGAAGCTTTTAATTAAATTCTACATTCACGCACAGTTGTAAAAACAAATATACAGCCAGCGATCAGCCATTTAAACCAAAGATGATTTCAAAATCCATTTGTTACTTTCATTGTCAACACACAATTGCTATCACTACATGCATCAACATCAAAAATTTTGTAAGTATTACTTATTACGCTCACATTATAACATATGGTCATTTATAGGTCTGTTTATATGACCCTTGTTATAATACATAATTTTCATTACTGAAAATATTTAAAGAATGATGCGTTAATTCCTGCATAAATGTTTTAATCATACAAATCAATTTTATTTGCATTAAAAAAATTCAAATTTTAAGAATTCTGTGGTAATATCTTTTCTTGTGAAAGGCACAGAACTCTGGTTTCAAACCAGCCACGTTGGCTGTGTTTAAATTTGTACAAAATTGATATGGTGACAGCTTACGACTTCAGTTTTATTGTTCTGGTCAGACCAATAATGGACAAGGTTATTGATGGAGGTCTAATCAGGACTTAACTGCGAACAAAGATCCTTTTTCCTTTTACATGAAAATTTCGCGAATAAATTTAAATTATAGAAGGAAATGTATCAAAAAATAACATATACATCTCCGATAAATGATATTGATTTTACTCAAAGAATATTGTGAAGAGACTGGTTTGGATTATATGTATCTACGCGATCATTGCAACAGATTAACCGTAACAGAATAAGTTTAAAATATTTCGCAACTGAGTAACATATTTGAATTAACTGTTACACCATTCAGATGGAAGAATGTTTCTTAGGCTGCAGGGCACCGAACTACCTAGATCCTAAAAAGTCGGGTGCAAATTTTAAGCGTCTTGATTAGGAAGTTGGCAAAATAACGTATTTACTTCGAACGACTTCGTATAGTGAATTTTTTTAGCATCGGGTTAATTTATGAAGGGATACAGAACATTTTCTCACAGATAATTGAGTCATTTTAATGTTTTAAAATAGAGTAATAATGACATTATGATATGTAATATAAGAGCGTAGAAGAAGAACTCACTAAAGTGATAAATTTTACGATATTTACTTTCATATACGCTATGATAATTGTAAAGGATTTCCACATTGATCGTAAAATTTCAGCACATCATTTCTGTGGCACTCATAAGCAATCTAGCTAGAAATACTTTACTTGTAGCGTGCCTCACCTCCCTTCGCCAAGATGGCGATGGAGGTGCAGCATGGCAGGGATTCCACAAGGTACCGGAAGGATGTATGTGTTGTAGAAAAAACAAGTTTTACATACTACCAAATAGTGAAAAAGATTAAAGAATGGAGATTGGTGACAGAGTACACTTAGGAGGATTAAACAAAGATCTGATTTATGTACCTTATCTCGCTTCGTTTGTCCCAAATCTCTACCTAATTGTGAAACCTTGTCAGTGTCGCTTGTTCTTTCACGGACAACCTTATTTAGCACCTGTTCTTTCTCTACAAGATGACCTTCTGTCTTTTCATTTTCTTCTATAAGATCTTGTAAAAACTATTGCGAGCCATACAGATCCATGACAATAGCACAGCCTCCCACAATGCACAGAGATCGGCTGGAGAAAGAACCACGGTGCGCACATCCCTCTCGACAGTATCCCACATGTGTTCGATAGGATTGAAGTTTGTTGACCACGGAGGCTAGGCAAGTTACTTCAAGACCGTGGAGTGTTTATCCAAGCACTCGGTTACAATTGGGGGGCGGTGGGGCAGTGCAATCTCTTGCTGAACGTACAGCGTTCCTGCAAGATGCTGTAGGCGTATAAATGGGTCCATATGATATACAAGCAGGTCTGTATCGCTCGTCGTTGAGGAACGATGACACGTGCACCAGGAAACCAATTATATCCCACGTTAACAGTCGCCATACAGGGATATCACCACCACTGGCCTGAACTGTACCCTGCTGAAACGAGGGACCCATTGCTTCACGGGCTTGGCGAATCATTAGTATACTAGGGAGCCACAGAAACTGGTATTGGCGAGCGTATGCAAACAACAGAGGTATGGAACCGATCCGAGTAACGCGATGCGGTCGGTAGCGCCTATATAAGACAACAAGCGTCTGGCAAAGTTGCTAGATGGGTTACTGCTGCTACCATGGCAGGTTATCAAGATTTACGTGAGTTTAAATGTTGTGGTATAGTAAGCGCACGAGAGATGGGACATAGCATCTCCGAGGTAGCGATAACATTAGGATGTTCGCGTACGACAATTTCACAGGTGTACCGTGAATATCGGGAATCCGGTAAAACATCACATCTTCTACATCACTCCAGCTGGAAAAATATCGTGAAAGAACGGGACAAACGACAACTGACGAGAATTATTAAACGTGACAGACTTGCAACACTTTATTAAATTGGCGCAGATTTCAATGCCGCGGCATCAACAAGTGCCAGCGTGCGAACTATTCAATGGACCATCATTGTTATGGGTTTTCGGAGTCGAAGACCCACTCGTGTATCGTTGTTGACTGCACGAAACAAAGCTTTACGCCTCGCCTGAGCCCGCCAACACCGCCATTGGACTGTTGATGACTGGAAACATGTTACCTGGTCTGACGAGCCTCGTTTCCAATTGTATCGGACGGATGAACGTGTACGGGCATGGAGACATCCTCATGAATCAATGGACCCTACATGTCAACAGGAGACTCTTGTAAGCTGGTGGAGGCTCTGTCATGGTATGGAGGGTGTGCAGTTGGCGTGAAATGGGACCCCTGATAATCTAGATACGACTCTGACAGGTGACAGATACGTAAGCATCCTGTCCGATCACCTGTCCCATTCATGTCAATTGTGCATTGCGATGGACGTGGACAATTTCAGGAGGACAATGTGACACCCCACACGTCGAGAGTTGCTACCGAGTGGCTCCAGGAACACTCTTCTGACTTTGGACGGTTCCATTGGCCACCTAAATCACCAGAAATGAACATTATTGAGCATATCTGGAGTGCCTTGCAACATGCTGTTCAGAAGAGATCTCCACCATCTCGCACTCCAATGTATTTGTGGACTGCCCTGCAGGATTCATGGTGTGAATTGCCTCCTGCATATCTTCAGACATTAGTCGAGTCCATGCCACGTCGTCTTGCGGCACTTCTGCGTGCTCACGGGGGCTCTACACGATATTGGGCAGGTGTACAAGTTTTTTTGGCTCTTCAGTGTACATTACCATCGGCGTGTACCAACACGAACGTAATATCATCCATCCAGACGACCTTTTTCCACCCGTCGAGGGTCCAATGGCGGTGTTCCTGCGCCTATGTTATTCATTGAGCCTTGTGACATGTGGTGAACAGAGGTACCCTAGTGGGGCGGCTGCATCTGCAACACATAACAGGGATATTGTTCTGTATGGCATGGCTACTCACAGGTCGTTGTGGTCCAGCCTTTAAGTAGCGAGTGATCAACTGCACTGAGGTTTGTCTATCCGCTATTACTAACTAAGCTGGTTCACAGTGGTCCTTTTCATCTATATGTTGTACGCCACAGCAGTTGTCCCTGGGGACAGTGGCATTACCCGAATCCATGAACTCATGGTACACTCTAGAAATGATGGTAAGTTGAAATCTCAGTGCCTACATAACTTTGGAATCTGAGTGTACCTTTCTTCTGTCGCCGACAATCTGGCCGCGTACAAATGCTTTGAAACCTTGTTTCTTCTTCATATAGTGATCGTCCGTTACTCAGGTCATTATAAGGTTTGACGAAATCCCCGTCATGCGGGGTTGGAACCTATTCCATTCCACGGGGCCACCACAACGCCATTTCGCTAACACGGCGTCTATATATAATTCAGCTGCTGATAAGTGTATATACTACAGACTGTTATGCCTAGATCGTATAATTGGACAATGATTTAGGTCATGATCCTTTCTTTTCCTCAGGAACATCGCCGTAGCTATAGCCTCGCCCTTTCCATTAAACACCGCGATGCTCCAGATAAGAACTAGGAACATATTAGAATAGAAGTAGCCAAACAATTGAAACACATAGATGTCCCCCAGTGGTGGTATTATATTATTCTTCTACTGGGTTTCGACAGTCGCGTTTTTTTTTTGGGTCTGAAATTTTACTTATTATACTATTACTTTTTCTGTAGTCTCTAAGAATTCGTTTCTTGAGTTCTTTAAGAAATGGAGTTATTTATTATAGAAATGATATAATAATAAATTCCTAATATATTAACGAACAATTAAAAAATATTCCAAATTTTATATACCAACAATAATGGCTGTCATTTGGGATTACACTTGATATTTAAATAATAATCGTCCATCACCTGGCAGAAATTAACGCAATCAAATACTTAAAACCTGCTTTATAAACAATATTCTTACACGTTTTGAATAGCTATCTAATAAATTATACACGTGATTGCTTACATTTCCAGTATTTGCAATCAAGACTGTTTCACTCGTCCAAACACTTAGTTTTAGTCCAGACATCTTCCGTCTTACCTTTCCGAAATGATATGGGGTGCTCCGAGTGCTTCCATGCACAGTAGCCCTCCACTCGCTGGATATCTCACTCTCCACCGCACTCACGCACTCTAGTTCGTAGCCTCTTCACAAACACTCATCCGCCGCGCTCTCTGAGGCCCTCGTTCGCCCCTGTTTCTATCCTTCGTTCATTATTCGCCACACAGCCCCAGATGAGTATCACAGAATAACGACCCACAGAAGGTAGTGATGTTTATAGTGTAGGTACCTTAAAATGTAACCTTCAAACACCACATTGCATCGAGAGAGGGGAGGACCAGAACGTTCATGCAATAGCCAGCAGCAGCAGTAAATTCCTCCAGTCGAGTGCGGGGCAATGATGCCAGACCAGGTCAGCTGTCAATTATTCCCCCGCCCGCCTGGCAATTTAGTGGCGTCTGGATCCACCCCCATTGTGCCGAGACTGGCTGCGCGTATCTGGCGCGAGGGTCCACACGTAATACTGCCCCTTCCTCAAGTCTTGTTGCCTTGAACAGACTCAAATTTCTTGACATTCCTAGATTACTAGTTGGACAAATGTGGACAACCTTAGCCTCTGGAGAGCCCCATCAATAAACCTGGAAGACAGTATCGTTGATCTGTTTCATATTCATGTGCGGTTTTTCCTAGTATTTCTGTAGCTTCGGGAAATGTTCCATCCACCTTTGGAACTTGTACAGCTACACAAGGTGTCCTTCAAAGACCTCTTCATACAGTGTTTACTGTTGACTTTAAGTGGCCACTGGGAAACTCATGAATATCGTCTAGTCTCTGATGTAGTGTACTGGCATATTCTGAGTGGCTGCTTCTTTTTCTACTGGATATCCAAACAGGAGGAAAACCAGGTACGCGAAGCTCTCTCCCAAACAGCAACCATGAATATGTTACCCTTGTTGACTTGTGGACTGTCAAACGATATGCCAGATATCAAGTGTAACATTTTTTAGACAGTTTTTAAATATGTGTTAGAAAATTCTTCATAAAGACTTGTTTTAATTATTTGATTGCGTTAATTTCTGTGAAGTGATAAAAGTTATTTAAATAATAACTGTAAATAGCAAGTAATATCACAGTCATTATTGTTGGGATAATAAATTAAGAATATTTTGAATTGTTAATAAATATATTCGAAAATTAAGATTAAACATTTTATTTAATTAATTTCTACATCTCTTTAAGAACCTTACCAATAATAGAGGCTTCGATAAATTGTAATAGCATAATAAGTAAAATTTCAGACCAAATTCAACCTCACGCGACTGTAAAACCCAGTAGGAGAACGCTAAAATACCACCACTGTGAACGTCTACGTGTTTCTGTCATTGTTTGTCTGCTTCTGTACTAATAAGTTCCTTGTTATTACTGGAGAATCAAGTTGTTTAACGGCGGGGGAGTAGAAATATCCATGATTAAACTGCGTTTCTGAGCGTTTGCTTGAATGTAAATATTTTGACTAAAAAGTCATATTCATGCCCATATTTATAAATTTATCTTGAAATATTCTCATTAATGCTTAAAACCATTTCCCTACTTGTTGTAAAAGAAGTAAGTGGAATGTTTTAGGACTCAGTATTTACCGAACACCTGACGTGACAGATCAGCCGGGTTGCGATCGGCGAACACACATAAAGGCCAGGCAAAGAGTTCTCCCTTCAACAGTGTGGCGCCGTATCCAAAAAAATTACTTAAGGGAAACAGACGAGCCCAAAGTGCCATGACAACGAAAGTTTATATTTATATCACCATCTGAAATAAATTGTAAACACAGTTTACAAATTAATGAAGGTTTTTTTTTCCCCTGTATTTGCTCTGAATTAATATTGAATATAGTAATGACCTGAATTAATTTTCAAAACACAATGGCAATAAATGTGTAAAAATATGTTAAATATAAAATTTTTTTTAAACAAAAACATAAGAGAAAACTTTAATTTCAATATTTATATTTTTAACTGTGCAATTATTCCGAAACTTTGTTTAATACAGATCTATACCAAAAGAGTGGTGGAATGTATTTTTCCAAAGTCATTTAGTTGTTGATATGACCATGATTCTTTTTCAGATAATGTACTGCGATGTTTGTCACATGGCTGCAGTCACCTACACTTCAGAGAAACGCCGTTACGAGCTACGTTGCGTGTTACTAGGGGGATCCAGACTCATAGACACGTTGCACATATTTGGTGTTGCAGGCCCAGTGGTGGACCGCTTCAACGGCGCTGTCTGCTCATGTGGAGCGCCGAGTATAGTTTGCAGAGCGGGGCGAGCTTTCGCTCCCTTTATTTTGTCTTCCAGATTTAAATGCGCTTAAACTCCTGCGATTGCAGAACATGGTATTATTTTATATAATATTAAGGAAAAAAAATATAGTTATTTATTATTGTATTTTTGTATTTTTCCTGCCAATACATTCCCGTTTACCACAATAAAAAATATCTGTCCACTTATCCACTCCTGCTATAAAACATCAGGTGTTCAGCCAAAAGAAGAAAACATATGCCATACATTTTCTTAATCTGTGTATGCACATTTAATACCAAGACTGTTTACGTGGAGATATAATGAAGAAGTNCATAAGCATATACACTGAAGAGCCAAAAAAACTGGTGCACCTGCCTAATATCGTGTAGGGCACCAAGAGCACGCAAAAGTGCCGCAAGATGACGTGGCATGGACTCGAATAATGTCTGAAGGTATGCAGGAGGCATTTCACACCATGAATCCTGCAGGGAAGTCCGTAAATCCAATCTGCGCCAATTTGAGAAAGGGTTGCACGCCTGTCACGTTTAATGATCCTCGTCAGTCGTCGTTTGTCCAGTTCTTTCACGATTTTTTTCCGGCTTTAGTGATGTCGAAGATGTGATGTTCTACCGGATTCCCGATATTCACGGTACACTCGTGAAGTGGTCGTTCGCGAACATCCAAATGTTGTCGCTACCTCGGAGATGCTATGTCCCATTTCTCCTGCGCCGACTATAACACCACGTTCAAATTCACTTATACCTCGATAACCTGCCATTGTAGAAGCAGTAACCGATCTAGCTACCGACCGCATCGCGTTACTCTATTGGTTCCATAGCTCTGTCATTTTCATACGCACGCCTATACCATTTTTTTTTGGCTCTTCAGTGTGTATAGGCCTATAATACTAATCAGTTAACATGTCGAAAATAATGTATCACCACTCAACTGTGGTAGCGTTTGACATAATTTAAAAATATGTATATATTTAATAAAAATATATTCTGGGGAATACGTCTTTCATTGAGTTTCGTGGCATGATAAATGCCCACTAGTAGATATTAAATGGTGTACTTAATGCCTATTGTTATGGTGTGATCAGGCCTTAGCTGAACGGCTTGCCTGATCACACCTTCAAACATTAAACCCGGAAACTAGCGGAATTGCAACGCTACCATTTCGTCGTCGATCCTTGCGAAATAAGACAGTTGCAGAAATCCTCTCCACCGGTCACTGAGCGGGGCCACAGAATCACGCGCTTGATATAGGCCGGCGTATCACCCGGAACGTGGTATTTCGTCTTTAGTCTTTTGGGCGACCCGACCAGCCAAGGAGACCAGGAAGCTGGGTGTTTCCGGCCGGCGTTAACCGTCTCATAGAATCAGCATCCGGCTATAACAAGGTGATGACTTTCCAATTAGGTTTTTGTTAAAACGGCGTGAATCATAATAATTAATTAAATAATAATCATCTTAAATTCAATGTAAAGCTCCCCCGGTCAATAGTAATTGATATAATAATTCTCTATAATAATATTAATAAAACTTGACTTATACTGTAGTGCTCTACCGAATAATGGGCCATTATTAAGCTACTTCCCTATATACTTTCAAGTACGAATTGGCTGAAAAGCTTGTTCGTAACACTATACAGGATTACCAAACGTTAAGAACTAAAAATGCATGGCTCTTGTGAAGCCCAAAACCTAGTGATGAAAAAACTATCTCAATGACATAAAAGACGAACCATGCTGGAGATTGTGTTACCATATCTGCAACACAGCTACACGCTGAGTCGTCATGGGCATTTCTGCCAAAAGCTGGTGTAGAAGTCGAGAAGTCGCTACACATTCTAGTGCGTTGGAGTAACATATTGGTACAGGACACCTGAAGGGTTTACCGGAGTTCGTGGGACATGGAAGTCTTTATAAAAGTTAATGATTAAAATTTGATATTTTTTTTACACAGCTATTAATTACAGCATTAATCTATCTATCTTCACTATAACTCTTTTTATTTCTCAATGAGCGCAGTATTTAAAGTCTATCTCAATTCCAATTAAAATCTTTTTCAATGTCCCTGGGTAAAGTCAATTAACTCACACTTATCATTAACACATTTTCATTCTGTATGTTGTCATCATTTGAAATGTCTTTCACTCACGCATTCAATTCAATAGTCTAGTCTGGCCGTCTCACTATTCACTGCACAGGTGCTTGCAGTCTCAGAGTTTACTTCCACTGGTCACCTCTCTCGCCAATCGTTGCTCTTCTCGCTCCTCGTCTATCGTTCAATGTCACGCAATTGCCCAAACACCAGACACTTATCAACTCCCGGCTTGGAGACCTGTGAAGTTTTATACTATCGCTGACCTTTACCTCGAAGGTTTGCCACACTCCAGGTCATGCTGAAAGAAACTATGTCATAAACCAGGATATTTTTCAGATAAATGCAGAAATTCAATCAGCCTAAGATCAGGAGCGCACGAGCCACAAAAGGCTTATCGTGGCGCCATGCACAGCGGCAAGCCTGCGTAAGCTGGTATTTGTCTAAGTCGTCCGCTCTTGGGTTGCATGCGTGACCTTCGCACTTTTCAATATATGACTGGTAATTAAGGGTTACTGTGTCTAACGATGACTCGGACTGCCGGAATTTATGTTGAACTGATGGTTTATGTTAATATTACTGTATATGTATTTTACTATTACCCAAGACTATGTATGTATATCATGCATGGAGTGCATTTGTATATATCTAGATTTTTTCGCATATAATTGTCTGTCATATGTTACCCATGCTAGTGTTTATTTATATATATATATGGTCATACATATATATGTACAACCAGGATCATGATGGACGACGGGAGGCTAGCAGTCGCTGATGGGGATGCTAGTTGGTAGACACCTGCGGTAGCAGACGACAAGGGCAATGGTGGGTGATTGCCGAGTGCATACGGGTCGATATGTATGTGTGTGCTATTTCAGACCCTTCACTCTTACATGCAATGGTAACTTTGTGAAGCATTTGTATGTATACTTACATGCATTGATGGTCGTTACATGTTCCCGAACTTCAATGGTTTGGAAATAGTGTCCAACTGTACATATAACAAGGCTTAAGGCCTACTTTTTCGTATATCCTTTATTGCATTTGGTAGTAACAACTGCAATATGATTTTGGTGGTCGTAGCTTCGGTGGGTACGAAATGTCAGGCAACTATGCTTATAAGAGGACTTGTACTTGTACCTATAAAAATTTTTGTCATCATAGGTGATTCCTATGTTATGCATTTGGCGACTATAGTTTATTTTGGTTGAATATGGTAGCCAACTTTGCTTGTACGAGAGTTTAGAATTTCGTTCACTGCCATCCTGTTCGCTGTCGGTGTCGATAGCTATGTAATGAATTTGAAGACTATAGCTTCGGTGGACAGGAAATGGAAGTCGACTATGCTTATAAGATGTTTTAAAGTTTATTGGACCCTACAACCCTGTTCTCCATCAGATGTTATGTTTATGATATTTATTTGGTGCCTAAAGTTTCTGTGGGTGGGAAATGGTGGACAAATATGCTTATAAGTGGGTTTAGGGTGTGCTTTACACTGCAGCCCATTTTATTGTCTTGGCCATGACTATGTTATGAATTTGGTGAATATAATTTAAACCTTTTGGAAATTACAGCCGTCTTAGCTTATAAGTAGGCTTAAGGCATAATGGCCCTACTGTCATGTTCGTTGTCGGGGAAATGTCTGTGTAATTAATTTGATGGCTGTATCTTAAACAGTTCGGAAATTACAACCAGCTATGCTTATAAATGGACTATGGGGCAACTAGACCAATGGTTCGGAAATTACAGCCAATTATGCTTATAAGTGGACTTAGAGCATTCTTGACTCTGCAGTCAATTTTGCTGTCGGGTGTTATACCTATGTTTTTAATTTTGACGCTGTATCTTAAACGGTTGGAAATTATGGTTAAATATACTTATACGTGGACTTTGGGCATTTTTGACGGTGTGATTCTTTTTGTATGTCGGGGGTGATAGCTATGTTATGAATTTCGTTGATGTATATTAAATTGTTCGGAAATAACCAACATATATTCTTAGCAGCTGGGTTAGGACGTACTTGAAGCGCGTGTGGTGCGACTCTAGACTAGTGTGCATGGGCAGGCTTCGCTCCGTGTCGCGCAGGTAGACTGACATAGCATGAGACTGGCCCCTGCCAGGACTTCAGGTGAAAGGAGACCAAAAGGAATATGGGAAAACCAAGATGGAATTGCAGAGAATGAGACGCGTCTTCACTAGGATACAAGGTGAAAGCAGACTAGAAGGAATATGTGAAAACCAAGGTAGAATGACACAGCATAAGACTCGTCCCCGCCAGGATGCTAGGTGAAAGGAGACAATAAGGAATATGAGCAAACCATGTTGGAATGATACAGCATGGAACTCGTCCCCACCAGGATGCCAGGTGAAAGGAGACCAGAAGGAATATGAGAAAACCAAGGTGGCCAGAGACGATGGTGATTAGGGAACATCCATGATGGAGGGCTTCGAAGGAAATAGATAGGATAAGTTGATTGTAAAGTAAACCTGAAGGAACATGAGAAAACCCCCACCCCAAGGGATATAGTGGACGTGAGACAGGAATAAATGAGAAGGAACGAGAAAAAATAAAGGAGACCAGAAGGAATATGAGAAAACTCCAAAGGATAGAGCAGGTTTAAGAGACTGGGCATGGGGGAGAGAGACTGGAGTGAGTGAGAGATGTTGCATGACAGGGCAATGAATTAGATCATTCTTCAAAGAAGATGGATGGTACTGACATGGAATGGTAAAGCGTGAATGTTAATTTAACTCCTCCACTCTTCATCCCCCCCCCCCCAAAAAAAGTCATTATGTACATTGTGGTGTCATCTGCTGAAATTGTGCAAGTGCCAGTTGCATTGTGAAAAACACATCTTTGCGAGAAATTGTTCTGGTTTTGAGGGAAATACTGAAAATGTTGGGCTTTTTTATGGAAGAAAAGTGTAATTATAAGGGAATAAAGAGGAATTACGAAGGGAAGAATGTAAAAAATGGCTGCATGATGTCATGCGAGATGGCGGCCGTGGCTCTGCGTCACCGAGCCGGAACGCCAGTTTTTTCAGAAGGAACATTTTATAACTACTGACATCAAATTAAATACACGTTTTATTTGTCTGTATTATTAACAACAACTCCAAAGAATAACCTTTTGCATGCATTTAATACTTGTGTTACAGTATCACTAGCACTTGGTCACCTGTGTAGTAACTATCCGCTGGACATTTCAGTGGATGATGCAACCTACCCCGCCACAGCTGCAGTCAAATGCATACATCTATGCAACACCCCCTTTTATCTCAAAGAGAGATCTTCGGATTTTCTAAATAAACACGTCACTAAACGCGCCTCTTAATAACATGTTATGCTATATGGAGAAATGAGTATTTTCCCAATTAAAAAACGATAGTTGATATCATTATCTCATTAATTAATTACATCTCGAAACAGACGTAGACGATGTCTCATGAGCCCCGTAGTGCGATTTACTAATTCGAACAAAAAATTTTCCATCTGCGGTTTGAAAGATATTTGGAGTGATCATCTTAGCTGAATAACCGTGTATACTGACAGCACACAGAGTTGAGTTGAAATCGGTTGTATTGTATCGTAGGTATAGCACACTAAACCAAAATAATTAATTTTTCGTCATTTTGAAAGCAAGTAAATGACTCCTTTAAAACATTCTAATCTACATACATGGCCTACCACAGTACTACTTAAATTCAAAATATTGTAGTAATCAGTGGATTGCTTCCCAAGTCTTTACCTTTTCATGTAACGATATATTCGAAAAAAGGCGGTCTTAAGATGATGTGTAAATTTACAGCATACTATCAACTAACCAAGTTAGGTCGAAATTGGTCAAACAGTACAGTAAATATAGTAATTATACCTAAAATATTTATATGACCACTATTTTAAAAATGAGTTTTTTATACACTGAAATTAATCGTATTTACGTGGTCTACAAAAGTTTTAATTATATGACAAATTTAGCAGTTATCAGTTGAGTAGTTCTGGTGTGGTTTAAAGTAAAATCATTAATTTTTCATGTAGCAATATCTTCCAAAATGGAGGAAATGTAATATTATCCGTTTCTTAATTCAATGCTTGAATGGCGTACTGTCAACGTACGTAAATTGGTTTAAATCGGTGGAATGGTTTCCTGTATATAACATAGCATCATAAATTTGACAATTGCCGTAATTTTTTTAATAAGCGTCCGCCGTGATTCAATAATTTAAAAGCCGGTTTTCTTTACGAAGCACTATATGTGTACAAATTTTTATGAAATTTTGTTTGCGTGTTCAAAAATTTATGGGGACACACATACACGCAGACTTACTGCTGAACACCCATTCACACAAACACACACCGCTTTTATGAATTCAAGTACGCTATTTCAAAATTATGTATGCGTGAAATGTTTTTAAAGAAGAAGAGGCCTTCAAAACCTGTTAATTGGTTAATGAATACCTGCGTTATTTTGACATTATGTCTGACAGCCCCTGTAGTGCAAATCTTAGGATATCATCTGTAAGTTAAACATATTTTACATATGAATTAATATATTATTTTAATTTAATTTGGCACAACGTATGATGTAAGTGGCACCGGAGAACCATGCAGAGTAGTTAATTGAGTATTCGATCTATTTCGATCCATCTTTCATCGTAAAAAAAAATTGTGCATTTTTATAAGAGGTGTCTAACTGCTTCATGGCGACGTTAATGCGTAGCCATTTATTTCCCTCCAGGTGACGGCAATTTAAAGAGATAGCAATAATTTCTCCGGGTGTTAAAAACTGATTTATGGTAAAATTTAAAAAGTTAAGGTTTTTTCGTTCGCACTTAATCAACATGACATCCACAAAAAAGAGGCATTGTTTTTCAAGAGGTACTCATAGGTTCGTTTTTCGTGTCCTGAAGCCACCGCTTTTGTTAACAGGCACGATGAAGCTCTCATTACATGACATATTGGGTTGAGTTGGATGGAGAAGTACACTGCGCTGTAATAATGTGCAGGCACTAAGATCATCACAGACCTTAAGCGCTAGGCGTATTTAATTTGTAAATGTGTAAGCCTATGTGGCATTCCTGTCTTGCCAGTTCCGAGCCAACTTCCCAATATATACAATAATATTAAAATTATGTCCATGGTTTAAATAACGGCTATAACTTACTGCTTCATGTCAGTATCAGTGCTAAAGTATAACCTTCTAAAACTTTGTTTACTTTTAGCTTTACGAATAGTGTCGTTTGTAAGAAACAGTTCAGTTTTATTCAGAATGATTTATTGCAAACCCGCATAATATTATGGTTTCATTTGATTCGGGAGAAAGAATTAGAAAAATTGCAATTCTGTTTGTAGCGCGATGTTTCTCGGTGCGCTTATTAGTTAAGCTATTCCGCAAATTCTCGGAAATTTCTTTCTGCTTTTGTGTCATTAGTGGATCACGATTTTCTCTGAAGACTTCGAGATGCGTTGTAAAAATTGAATCATAACTTAGAACGATGAATTAATTAACAACGCCGATTGATTGACAGTAGTTCTTATATCGAAATTAAATTCATAAATATTCGCTGAGTTGATTTCACTGTGAATTTCTTAACGTTACCTTGCTCCTTACAGAAGAAAAACTGTTACTTCTTATATTTTTTGTAAGTGCCTTGTGAGAAATAAGTGAGTGAAGAGATTTGTGCTGCTCTTAACATCGAGGTTTTGAGAGCCTATCTGGCAATAAACAATATATCATACGACAACTGCAGTCCTGTCATGACAATAAATCATGTTGAAAATGTATTCTGTCTTCGTAAGTTCTACATCACTATTCAGAATCTAGGAATTTAGTGAGATGGCGTTTCCTGGCAAGTGATCTGAATTCAGCTGGCTTATTACTCGTTTTGCTACGCAAATTAAGACGATAATTAAATTAACTCATTAACTTTCTTAAAAATAGTGTTCCATGCGTGGGTCTTATCTTCTACAGGTGCAATATATCTAGATTAACCCTAAGCAATTTTATCAGGGCATTTTTAAATATGGTCACGGTGTTTACTATAAAATAATGCACCATATTGTAGTAGTAATTTAATACATTAAAACAATATCTTAAAGAAATACATAAAACGTTGAAGAACATAATGCATATACAATATTTAAGTGTTATGTTTATAAGGTTTATGAATGCGAAACGATGCAGGTAAGGGTTGATAAAGCATCCATACTGGTATTTCGTATCTTCCCACTTTCCCCTTAGCACACTTCCGAATTCCGTTCACTACCGCACTGCCAAGTAACGAACCCAAATTACATGTATATTCATGATGTATTATTAGGCCTTGTGATGAACCACCTTTTCCTGTCTGCGTCCGTGCGTAGGCCGGCCAATGCCATAATCCTGGGAGCTTTGATAACACCTCGTAGGCAGAAAGTTATTATGAGAGGGGGTGGGAGGGCGAGATGTGCTTGGCCCAACTTTTTCACAAGCTGGACAAAGACACGGTAACTAGGTTGCGATTTTTTGAAGAGCCACCTTCAGACGTGTTTGGGACAGCAATGCACGCCCGAACCGAAGGCTGGAAAAAAAAACCTCCAGAGTCTTTGGAAAAATCCAGTGAGATTTTTTTTTACACGATTCACAATATGAATGATTGCACAAGGAGAAATAGAAAAATTGTACATTTTAATCCATATACACATATTTGGACGTGTGTACTACGTACAGAACGTTTTAGAATTTCACGGTCACGGAGTAAATATTTGATAAATCTGTGTTAACTTGCCTTAACATTTTCCTGTGCTATCTGCTGTGATGGGTAATTTCTTATCTGTTTTTCCTCGGCTTGTAGCAACGTATTTAAAATATATTACAAACAGTTATCATATAAGTCCAAATAATTTAATGTTGTATTTATTTTCTTTTGGTTTTTTTTTCAACATACCCGTACTGTCATATACAAAAAATTATTCTATTGTATTATATAAAACATTATTGCCGGCAATGTTGTTTTTACTCTTTAGATAGCAAAAGTGCCTTAAATTTTTGTTACTGCTCAGTGGGTTTGGTTTTGTACTCCAGATAGAACAGGTATCTAAACACTACTATTGTATAATATTTTTGCATGTTCTATCTTCAATTCACTTAAAGATAAAGGCCGGACTTCAAGAAAATGTAAATAGGAATACAAGATATCAGAAATGCGTGAAAAGACGTTATCACAGGAAAATTGAACAAACATTCCCAATACATATAGACATAAATTAAACATGTTCTTTCAAAAAACTTCAAAGTACCCGAAAATAAACTGTCATCAAATAATTTCATATTTCTAATAATGTTTACACAAACAAATAAATTTTTTTATATTAACATCACAAAAACAGAAGGTCTGATGTTAATTTTATAAATAATTTATCGGAAAGGACAATTAATGTTTATTTATATGTAAAATCTGCATCTTGAATGGCACCTTTAACCAGTCCAGTAAAATGCCCGACAAGCAATGACACATCAAACATATATATATCAACAAAACCTCTGGGTTAGGCAGGCGACGGAGGGAAATTATTAAATTTTATACTCACGTGAAGCTGGAGTCCCGTAACAAAAAAAAAAGGTAACGAATGTCTTTGACCCGCAATACATTAAGACGAGCGAATTAAGCATGCGTTCTGGCAGAAATGTAAATTTGGCTGACTAAAAAGAAAAGCTATGCGTATGCCAGGAACACCCGTATGCGGTAGCAAACTGGGGCTGTTCGGTTATATATTAATAAGTCTTCAAGAAGCCAGCCATGATGAACCGCGGTACAGAAGCAACTACAACAGCAAAACTCATGCGCACAGAGAAAACGGCTAAGATAGCGCACCGAGGAACGGAACTTACGTGTGTGCAATAACCTAGAATATTAGTATTATCTTCACAGGTAAATACGGCAGTAGGGCACTTTCCGCCGAGAACGTGTCTCTTGCCTGTCTACGTCGGCTCTCAGATAAAGAGTATTATGTGGCACTAACACGGACGTAAGACATTTCTATGAGTTGGCGTCGACGAGTCATTACAGTGCCTCTTCGTATCTGAAGGAATGTATCCATACTCCGCAGTTGCTCTCTTCTTCCAGAGGACGCGATGCCATGGTGGCAGTTGGAGAGCATGTGAGCACAGCGCCGCTTTACGTCACTGGAGCAAGCTCCTCGGCGCGGGGGTAGTACAAGTCCTGGGGAGAGCTCTTGTCCAACCAGTTATCTTTCATTTGAATTGCGGCGGAAAAAAAGAGGCTAACCCCCTCCCTCCCCTCGCACTGATCTAAATTGTATTCCTGAGGCATGCTCACTTTGATGTTAAAGCAAGTCGGGTCGCCCCGGCAAGCCCAGGTTCCCATTAACATTTAACCTCACGTAAACACACGAGCACGAACCGCTGGGTAGAGGTGCTACACAACTATGACCCACATAGTATCACAAATCACGAAGTTTATCGCCTTGTGTATAACTAAGATGTTAGTGGTGCATATTACGTACCCAGCACTCCGCTCATTTTTTCCATCCCCTTTATGATTAACAGCGGGAAGTGGCATAACATCAGGCAGCAGGCACATCGTTCCACAAGCAGGCACAGCACTACGTATGGACCTCGCATGCGTTGGTGAAGTGCATGAGCACGCTTAAATGTGCGGAGTACAGATATGTAATCTCAATTCTAAAAATTGTGATATTAACATGTATTCTTAAAATATTTTCTATTATTCTTGCATACACATATCTGAGAAAAGGTAATAACCACTTTAAGTCAATGCAAAACAATTTATATTATATTCTGGTATGCTAAGGAAAATAATTGCTGATAAATATGAAAAAGCATTAAAACAATTGAATATAATCCAAAGAGAAGCAAGCCAATTAACATCATGTTACACAAAAAAATTACATTTACATATGAAAACAAACATATAACATAAGAAGAATGTAAAAACCAACAAAGGCAGCTAACAACAGAACAAAACTATGAAACAGCAAATAATCCAAATACTGCGCAACTACAGTGGGCTGAAACGGACAAACATTCTCCAACTGGCTCAGAAACGGCACTCAGCTGAAGGGAGGTGCAACTCACACATAAAACAAACAACACAAAAGTTCGCTAAAGAAAATAAGAAAAATAATATAAACATTATGTGTGAATGATGAGGCAGTGACGGGAACCGTCCTCGCTGAGTCTTCACGGCGAGTGTCTTAGGAGCTGCCGGACGTGGTCGGAAGTAGCATCAGCTGGCAGCAGGAAGAATTGCTGGGCGCCGTGAATATCCGGCTGCGTAGCAGGAACTCGGATAAAGTGAAAAGTCCAAATGTGGTGAAACATCTTACTTCGGGTGATGTCCGTAGCCGACGTGATTTATCAACGAGGTGCGAGCAAAAACTGTCCACATGTACGCCCTCAGGAACATTACAGCAGATACTAAAATGTGTTTTTACGAAATTATCCGTTTATTAAACATGATTAAATGAAGTTTAATATAATCCATTGCTACACTATATCGCCACAGAAAATCACGTCTGAGATATTGAAAAAAAACATGAAAACCGAGTTAAGAGTGGATGTAGTCTCAATAAACTGGAGAACCAAAACAACTGGTATAGGCATGCGTATGCAAATAACAGAGGTATGGAACCAATCAGAGTAACGCGATACTGTCGGGAGCGCCTATACAAGACAACAAACGTTCGGCAAAGTTGCTAGATCGGTTACTGCTGCTAAAATGGCAGGTTATCAATATTTCTGTGAGTGTGAACGTGGTGTTATAGTCGGCGCACGAGAGATGGGACATAGCATCTCCGAGGTAGCGATAACATTTGGATTTTCGCATACGACCATTTCACAAGAGTAACGTGAATATCTGGAATCCGGTAAAACATCAAATCTTCGACATCGCTGCAGCCTAAAAAAAGATCGTAAACGAACGGGACAAACGACGACTGACGAGAATCATTAAACGTAACCGTCGTGCAACCATTTCTCAAATTGGCGCAGATTTCAATGCTGGGGCATCAATAAGTGCCAGTGTGCGAACCATTCAACGGACCATCATTGATATGGGCTTTCGAAGCCGAAGGCCCACTCGTGTAACGTTGTTGACTGCACGACACAAAGCTTTACGCCTCACTTGGGCCCGCCAACACCGCCATTGGACTGTTGATGACTGGAAACACGTTGCCTGGTCTGACGAGTCTCGTTTCCCATTGTATCGGGCAGATGGATTTGTACGGGTATTGAGACAAACTCATGAATCCATCGACCATACATGTCAACAGGGGACTGTTGAAGCTGGTGGAGGCTCTGTCATGGTATGGGGCGTGTGCACTTGGCGTGAAATGGGACCCCTGATACGTCTAGATACGACTCTGATGGGTGACAGATATAGGTAAGCATCCTGTCCGATCATCTGCACCCATTTATGTCCATTGTGCATTGCGATGGACGTGGACAGTTTCAGCAGGGCAATGCGACACCCCACACATCGAGAGTTGCTACCGAGTGGCTCCAGGTACATTCTTCTAACTTTAGACACTTCCATTGGTCACCTAAATCACCAGACATGAACATTATTGAGCATATCTGAGGTGCCTTGCAATGTGCTGTTCAGAAGAGAGCTCCACCGCCTCGCACTCCTAAGGATTTGTGGACTGCCCTGCAGGATTCATGGTGTGAATTCCCTCTTGCATACCTTCAGACATTAGTCGATTCCATGCCACATCGTTTTGCGGCACTTCTGCGTGCTCGCGGGGACCCTACACGATGTTAGGCAGGTGCACCAGTTTTTTTTGGCCCTTCAGTGTATATAAGCAAAATACAGGATGATCCACCAATATTTCTGGAACTCTTGCAGATCACGAAATGCAGTTTTCACTAAATGAAATTACTTACAGGGGCAAGTAATTTACCGCAAAGTGACTATTCGTAACACGTGTATGGAGATAAATGATTTTACCCCTGGAAACATATATTTATTTCAACGGCATCTGAAATTACTGTAAAGAGGAATTCAGTGATATAGCATATGCAATGGAAAGTAACTCAGAAATATCTAGAAATAATTTGCAAATATGATAAAGTTAGCTGGCCCGGAAGCAAGGGGCAGTGAACCTGTACTCACAGGTGTAAGAAAGCAACACACTCCGTGACATCCTGGTGGGGCCGCTTCCTAGTGACAGCTCAGCAATAGTCCCCGTAATATGTTATGGTAAGTGGTATTGCAGTGCGTGGCTGTACGTACGCAATGAAATTCACGAATTAGGAAACACTGGATGCTCTACTTATTTACAGTGAGTGTGGCAGATATGCCAAGCAAGCTGTCCAAATGTATGGTGAAAGATATTATAATCGGACGCCCATCTCACGGCAAACGATACGAAGAATTTGCACACGTCTCTAGACATAATGTGATTGGAATTCCACAACACTAGCTCGATGAAAGACTGCTATGGGTGAGATACATCAACAGCATGAGTTGGCACATGCCGATGCGAACCCCCACATGAGTACACGAGAATTTATCAGGTTCGTAGTAATAAATAAAACAAGTGTGTTAAGGGTACTGCGCCATATAATGTGGCTCTTCAACAGGCATTACATGAAGGTGATTTACAGCAGCATGTTCA
This sequence comes from Clitarchus hookeri, assembly GCA_002778355.1. Taxonomy (NCBI): domain Eukaryota; kingdom Metazoa; phylum Arthropoda; class Insecta; order Phasmatodea; family Phasmatidae; genus Clitarchus; species Clitarchus hookeri. The sequence goes on along the minus strand of NQII01005035.1, from coordinate 81,014 downwards.
GTTTCGTAGGTTTGTTCTGATCTCTGTAGGGAATGACATAAATTTTTGAAGAACATAATATTTACCAATGAAGCGAACTTCACAGACTATGGACGCATAAATTTACGAAGTATGCATTACTGGGCGACGGAGAATACAGGTTGGGTCTGGCTCGTGGAACACTAGCGACAGTGGAAAGTGAACGTGTGGTGTGGAATCGGTGGAGACTGCATCACAGGGCCATACTTTATTCAAGGGACAATAACAGGCTGTCCGTACACCCATTTCCTTAAAGAGATCTTACCGGCACTTCTAGAAGACAAACCGCTCGACATTAACCGTTATATGTGATTTCAGCATGATGGTTGCCCAGCGCATTTTGCTTTGGTGGCGAGGTAAGTGTTAATTTAAACGTTTCCGAACCGGTGATTAGGACGTGGTGGTTTTGTAAGATGGCCAGCTCGCTCCCCCGACCACACATTTCTCGATTTATTCCTGTGGAGAACATTGGAAGATATGGTGTACAATACGGTTCCTACGATGCCAGAAGACATGCAGGAGCGCATTGTGGCGGATTGCAGAATAATTACGGCAGAAACACTCCAGGCCACTCGTAGCTCGCTACATGTGTGTTTAAAGGTGTGTAGTGCTGTCGATGATAAACACATCGAGCATGTAATGTGAAAAGATCTAATGTGAAACGTTTCAACCGTAACTGTGCTCTTTTGTACTATGCATGTGAATGTGATTGCATTTCTCCTTTGGTTGGTTTATTCCTATTTTTTTGTGCATCTCTACACACTCGTTACTCACTACAGTTAATGACTAGGAAACAAATATCCTGAATTACATTGGTAACTGAATAAAATGTGACGTGTAACGCATATTGGAAGTAGAAACCTCGCTGACACCCCTTGCGATTTTAATCCCCTGCGAGCTCCTTCGTCAGGCACATGCGCGGAAAAGCCATAAGTATTTAGCACATGCAGGCCATTACACGTGTCGCTGCAGCACGGGACCTCTACCACCCCCACTTCTAGCAAACCATGTAAACTTAGAAACGCCGACACTACACCGAGTTAAGAAAATAGCCCTCAAGGGAGTTTAGATAGGAAAGGCGGACGACAGGAAAATATCGCCGACCCACCCGGAAGATGAGATACGCCCCGAGGAAGTGCTGATCAGTTTGAAAGTTGGTGCCACAAGTGCCCCCCTTCCCCTAACAAAACACAGAAGCACCTGGACATGCACCGCCAGGGGTCACTGGCCCACCCACCCCCACCTCCACCATCAAGAACCATGGCATGTTTATGACGTATTCTTTGTTCTGCACCCTCCTTCACACCCTTCCCCCAACAATAGAAGGCATGTGTACAGTTCAAGGGAGGGAACCAGGAGAGGATATACGCCAATTTACAAGAGAGGAGGCAATCAGTTTTAATCACCACGCTGAGAGAGTCAGTTGAGACGGGAATCGTGAGAGGACTTTGGAGCAAGATGTTACTGGGAGAAGAGAGTCGAGGAGCGAACCCAGAGCAGCAGTCGAGGGGAGACGGCACCAAACGCGGGCCTTTCCAAGGCCACTTACATCGCCGGATCTCATCCAGCTGACAACATATCAAGCACTACAAGCAGAGCTAAGTATCAAGTCATTGCCCAAAGAAGTCCCCCCCCCCCCAAGCTGTCACCCACAGTTAATAAGAGTTAGTTTAATAGAGTACCATACCTCGGAAGTGTTTCTGTATATAAACTCGAGACAATATAACCAACCAGTTGAGATGAAACACAGAAAGACTACCTTATTGTTTACCCTCAACCTATCAGGCACCTTATAGTGTGTGCCATCTAACATTAACTGAGGACCCTATGAACCACTCTGTACACCACAGGTGGGGAACAGCGTCAAATATAATGTATTGATATCAGACTAAACTAACATTGCGCGTCTTCCCTGCGCTGCGGTTCTCTCCTTTGTCCAATTTCGCATTCTGTGCCTCTTTCCCCATCAAGGCAAGTGTTACACTGCTATAAGGAAGCGGCCCCAGCAGGATGAGTCACGGTGCATGTTGCTTGCTTACAGCTGTGAGTACAGGCCACTCCCCTATGCTAGAGGTCTGCTTAACTTAATAATATTTGTACATTATTTCTTCTCGTTTCTGTGTTAATTTCCATTACATATGCTATATCAATGAATTTCTCTTTGCACGTACTTTCAGATGCCGTTGAAATAAATGTATGTTTCCAGGGAAAAATAATTTGTGGTTTAATTAGTTCTGTCAATACACATGCTATAAATATTCACATTGCGGAAAATTACTTCCCTTCTACTTCATTCCATTTGGCGGAAACGGCATTTCGTGATCTGCAACTATTCCGAAAATTTTGGGGGTGTCCACATTAGGCGGATCATCCTGTATATAATAAATCCCACAATGAATTTTGTCAGATTTGTATTTGTCTGTGCTGTCGTAGGTTTTTTTTTTTTTAACTTTTCCTGTTGGAATGAATCCAGCTGTTCTTCTGTGTCGTCATAGTTGTGTTGTCCTTGGTTTTTTTTTCAGTTCATTTAGCTTTTTCGTTTAATCATTTGTTCTGTTTTGTATTTTTCTTTTTCTATTTTGTTATAAATCTGACAAAATTCCTTGAGGAGTTTATAAAACATTTTATTTATATATTTAGTACAGTCACTCTTGGCTCGTTCTTCTTGTTTTGTTTCATGTGACAGACTTGTATTTCTGTGACGACATAGTGTAGCATTGGAGTATGTTCAAAACATTAAACTTAATCATTCACCCCCATTGCAATAACATTTCGTACAACTTATTAGCTATCTAAAATGTTGAGTCTTTCGTCATACCTAAAAGTTGTTTGGCACCATACATACCATTTAATAGAAAGTCTATCAGCGTTTATTTCTCCTTGCTAGGGTATACTGTTGTTGAGAGGACAAAGGAATATTTCTTTAAGTACTGCATTTACATGCGTTGTTAGATTGTAAGCTGGCGGGGACGGCGCAGTCACAACATACTGTATCTTTGCAAATTCTGCGGACAACAAATTGTGTATGGAAATACAAGTTTTCTCGGACAAGCAGTAAAATTGGCTTTATTTCTATGGTCTCAGGAGGAGACATTTCCTAATTATTTCACACACATTGTTGACGGAGCCATCTTAACGACGCACAGTGTGGTATTTGGTCCCAAAACCTGGCCAAAAATATTTTATGCCACTAACAGCTACAGAATATAATTTAGTTTAAATTGTGGAGTGAAAAATAATAAGACTATGATTTAGTTTTAAAACGAAGCATTTATTCGTCACTACTACTATATTCTATTACATTTACATTTATAAGGTTACTTTCTGATAACAGATTTTAAACATCAGATGATAATGGCTTTTTTTGTTAACGTGAAAAGCATCGCATCCATGTAATTAGGGGGTCTGAAGTTAAAAGCAGCCTTTGCTGGACAGCTTTTGCTTTACATCAGGTAGCAGTGGATCATCTTCAGCATAATTACTTATAATACCATGCTCCATAAATTGAGGATTTCCATCAAATGTTGACTCATTTGACCTTTGCATAATGGTATATAACTCATTTCGAGTCATAGACATCAATCCAAAAACTTAATTTTTAAAAAAATTACTATTTTAGGGTATGAACCAAAAAAAAAATCGTTAAAAAAAGGGGGCGGTTTCGGGCGGCTGTTTTTTTTATAACTGTTTTGTGTACTTAATACTTCATGTTATACAATAGTTTTCAGAGCCTGAAATGTTCAGAAGTATAACAAAACACTTAGTAAATATTTGAAAGTACACATATTTTAAACATTTTAACACACCTATCTTGTCAGTCGTGCTGACTGAAATTTACTAGATTTTCATTACACAAAAGTAGTGTTACATAAAGTACATACCTGGGTTAGAAGAATCCATAACAAAAACAACCAGTAAAGTGTTTATGCATAAAACCACAAGAGTTTATAAAAACAATAAAATCTGAGCACATCGACAGATCACACAACACTCCAAGCGAAGGGTAACTTCCGACTAAGAACGTGGCGCGGTGAATCGCGCTAGCGCTTTGCGGTTTACACCCTTTGTTGTTGTAGGTACCTGGCTTTTCGAAGAAACCTAACAAAGGGGTGGGAACCGGTTTTAATAAAAAAACGTTATTGACCAGGTTTTTAGGTCAAATACCATACTGTGCGACGGGCAGGCAGTTCTACTGTCAATACGAGGCCGAACATCAGGCAGACGTTTCTCGCAGCACCGAGTCTTCTGTGGGAACAGTAGTGACTGGGCGCTATGAATTTGCAGAGGCGGCATGGCGTATGCACTTAATATATGTTTTTTCTTTTCATAGATGGCATGCTCCGCAGTAGCAAATAGTGGAGTAAAATTTTTTTGCAAACACGCAATATGTTCAGTGTGCAGCAAACCGAATTCATTTTAGGACAAGCTAGATGTCAAAAACATGTAAATTTCTGCCATTTTACAACTGGTTCACAGTTTATTAGACACGCCCAGATGAACTCTGAGCCTACAACAGACCTATAAGAAAACAAGCACCGAATCCCGTGCCACCTGGTCTGAGGTAAAACTGGCTACACACTTGGGCAGCAGCCAATGAACAGAAAGCTGAAGCTCGAAAATACATAGAAGATTGGAGTCTTAGACTACAGGTAGTTTATAACGCAAACCGGTAATGTCTTTAGTGAATATTTTAATCTTCCTATACTGTTTTCACTGTCCACTGCTGCCACCTCAAAACAGTTTTGCTCTGTTGTACTCTTCGCTTTATAAGTGCGGGAATATAAATGCAGAAACTCCGCAGGGTTTCTTATGTTGTGCGAACGAACTAAATCTAATTCGTCTGGCTGTTCGTCTTCTGGACTTGCTTAGGCGTTTCTACAGATTTAAACAATCCCAGTTTTACCAAACTCTGTATCTCTTGCAGTATTTCCTGTTGATTAATCTCTCCAGCCTCCTGATTTTCACAGCCGGGTTTACAAGGAGGAAAACCAAAAATGGTAAGGTGAGTTAAAGGCAGTTTCGACGGCATTCCGAACAAGGTTTATTGTAGTGTCTGATCCGTGGATGAGTGAACAACATTGCTGTGAATATATTCGACTTAAAATTTTTCCGGTTAACTTACATACTATTTTGGGACCTCACTCCAATTATCTGCAACTGGGAAAGCAGGATTACAGTTACATGAATGTCGACACATTCCATAGACGAATAAAAAGCTTCAAATACTGAGTTAACTTCCGCGCAACTATCTGACATAGCAATGCACTGAATTCAATAGACAAAAACACTTTAAACTCCGAGCATAGTGGTTCCTTTATTCGCTTCTCTGTTCCAGAACTTTTGGTAAAGAAAAACTCTTGCTTATTTTCATTCAAAACTATCGTACACATTTTCCTACATTTAGTTAGAAAAATTTCATGTTGCACTCTATGTACATCACGGGTCATTACGGTGTCACAAGTTGTGGGATTAAAACATATCCAGTTCAAAGAGCGGCACTGTCGAGTATAATGCCGCCTTTCCATCGTGACTGCCATCAGATCTCGGTTTTTCCTCAGTATTTCTATGGCTGCCGCGTTCCAGGGTTCTCGGATTGGAGCGGTCGGCGCTTCGATTCCTGGTTGTTTCAGGTGTTCTTTCAAATGTTCACTCGTCACGTTCTTGCATCGCAGAGGATCAGGGGATTCGTAAACGTCTTTTTTCACTCGCTTGTTTGACGAACGCTTGTTATCGTCTTCTACTGTATTCAGAACGCCTTCGCTTATGCCTCCAAAACCCACCGTTTTCCTCCGATGGTGCTCGATGGCCTGGTCAACGATTATTACTCTTGTCCATAGGCGGTGATGAGCTAAGCAACTTGACAGAACGGTAGGCAACTACACGTTTCTTGTAGTCGTAAGCGTATTATGACCCATCAACGCTAGTTTACTTCCGAACGGCACTTTGATTTTTTCCGTGTTTCAGATAGTGTTTTAACGGATTGTGACCACTCTTCTTTTCAACGATCGGTAGCTCTAGCTTCAACGCAAAACTTTGTATGAACCGAAACTTTGCAACGACATTTGGCAATACTTCTAGGGTAAAATATCTCTCTTGTGAATCAAATCGAAGGACGTGTATATTTTCAAAGTTTCGTTAAGGTAATTTCGAACGTCGCCGAAATAACCACCATGTGCGCGAAGAAGAAAATAGGTAGAAATCAACACATTACAAACGTCTTGTAAAATTTCCAAACGTGCTCATTTAGAACGAAGTTGTGAACTTTAATAGTTCATATTTTGCGAATGCTCTTATACGTGTTGTTCTTGTGCACCGATGATGATAGCTTATAAACACTAACGTTCCTGGCATGTTCATAAAAGCAGGTGTTTTTAGAATAGATGTGCTTGAGACAAAGAAAACTTTAAAAACGTGCATTTTACTCAAACGATGGAATCTAATGAACAGAGTATTCTCTCTTAGCGTGTTATTTCATAAAAAAATACTTAATACCATGAACAGTACTTAGTTTCGTTCAGTGTTTTTTTTAACATAATAAGACATTATGAAACAAATATGTACGTGAACATCAATTTTTGATATTAAATAATTTTCATAATTTACATATACAGTAAGACAATATATTTGAAAGAACCAGCATGTTAAAACAGGGAAAAATAACTGTACACTAAAAATGCATAACGCATAAATCACTGCCTCGCAAATACATTCCACGTCTATTTTGAAATAAACGATGCTAACCACTATGCAACAATGCACAGGATGTTCAGAAAACTCACTACATTTTAAAAATAAATATTAGCACAAATTGTGCTACATTTTGCATCGCCATCAAACGTGCAGTGTAATGAACAGAATAGTCTGTCTTAAATCGTAGTTCGTAATAAATCCTTCGTACCAAGAACAGTACTGTTTCGCGCTCGCTGCTTTACATGCCATCGTTTGACCAGTCTCGCGTAAGCGAGTGAAGGAGGACAGAGTAGTAATGTGAGAAGACCGCGGCGGTTTTCAAAGGAATGCTGCCGCGTGCCGTCGCGATAAGCATATCGCTACTCGGGCACTCCCGACCTTGGGCGAATTGAATTTCTGAGGTTCTCTTTAGGAATATTCCGGTCAATGCCCTTGCCACTCTCAGCGTGAATGGGGTGAAGGGAACCTTCTAGATCGGGCCAGAGAGGTTATCTAAGCCACGACGGGCCTCCGAGCGAACAGTTTTGAGAGTTGAGAGTTTGTTGGATTGTGTGACCTTAAGCGACAGATGTGCGAAGCGACGAGCCAGAAGAGTGAGAAGAGTGACGAGTGGTGACGAAGGTGATGAGCGGGGTTGAAGTCTGTAGGCCACGAGCATCGGTGCAGTGGAGAGGGAGAAACTGGCGGGCTGGACTATTGAACAGAATGCGTAAGTTACAGACATTTGGAAATACGTAAATATACAGATTCAATAAGTGTAAATAATGAATGAGAATTAAGTGTCTGTAACCAGTCTACAGCCTTTAAAAAGTACTTAGAATAATATATATTAAATATTGCACTTATTGAGAATAACAAGGGTAATATTGGAGGTATACTATAGTTAAGTAAGAAAATTAATAATCAATTTAGTTCTATTATTTTTATTAAAACCTCTGGTCCTCTGGTTTCTTGTAACAGTACATAATTTCGTTCATTATTTTGCATAATAGGTAATAAATAATTTTAAAATGTGAATGCTAATATAATTTAATATACATAAAAATATTCAGAATTTATGTGTACGGCGAGAGAGGTAAAACACGGAACAATAACGACTCAATGAAATAATACTATAAACACATGCTGTGGACCTTAATTTCAATAGTTGCTACTACTTCGCTGTTCGGCTAGGCTGATGTTTGAATATCCTGTTGCATTAGTTTATTTGTGTGAGTATATGCCTGATTTCATCGACATCTGCTGCAGTTCGTGCATTTCGCATTTGATATTCTTTCATAGTGGAGTTAAGCCGGGTCGACACCTGGTCAATGCGAAAAACCACATCATTTAAACTTCGCTGACAACTTGATTGCGACACAAAGGTAACTGTGACTGCGCCTCGGAGCCAAATAATTTCAGCGGTTCACTAAGACTCCTAGCAAATTCCATCTGTCTCTGTTGATATGATTGTAATGTTTCTTCTGTACAAGGTCAAGAAATGGAAAATTTGAGATGTGCAAGGAAGAAGGCAAATGAGTTTATGAAGGTAGGCAGGAATGGGAAGACAGAAAATGCAACGGGCGACAACAATTGATACAACCTGTAGGTTCTAGAAGTCTGGAGAAATCCAATACAAGGGCAATGAAACAGCAACTGTTTAAATAGCAGAAGATTGTTTCATGGAGTGACTCATTTGATGATGGAAATGTTGTGAAGTTTATTGAAAATAATCTTTAAGAATGTTATGGAAAAACCAGTGATATCGTGGCGAATATTAATGGCTGGTTCTTGAACAACAACTTAAAGATCAACATCACTCAAGCAAAGTGGTTTATACAAAATATTTAACAACCTGCAATCTCTATTTGATACGATGCCAATGAAGATTGCGAAACTTATTGTGGAAGTGCCTACTTTAGTATGAGGCAGTAAATCTCGAAAGGAGGAAATGGCTAATGTTTAAGGTATTTAATGTTATGGACAAGCAGCAAAAGGTTAACCTAAAAGTTAAAAAAGACGGTTGTTCTGGTTAGAGAAGGTTTGATCCGAAAGAAGAATGATGGCAGGTTTATATCATAAGGGGAATAAGAAATGGCGGAATATTAAAAGAAGCAGGAAACAAGGAGACACTAGAGAAAAGCTGAAGAATCAGCATCGAATAAAAGACCTGGGACTTAAACTTGATACTCCTCAGAAAAGGGGCCCAAAGATAGTTGCATATGATGTACTCAGATACTATGATAATGTGGGATACTCTGAGACCATATACAGACAAAACTTTCAAAATGAAAGGGACACGTGATTTTATGTAGAGGGGATTGAGAGAAATGAGACTCTAAGTCATATAACTGGGATGAGGAATGCCGAGAGAGTGAATGTGGCATCGGAGTGTGATCCAGAAATACGTAATGCTCTAACACAAAAATTAAAAAAGATATGTTTGGCACGAGAATCGTAGAGTACGAGATTACACATCTGTATCCCGATGCTATACGTGCCAACAATAAAGATATATAGCAAAACAACGCAAAGATGCAGACTACGCATGCTCTAAACGTGTTAGAAAAACTATGAATATCAGAACTGTCTTACGAAGGCAGGCAAGGATTTCAAGGATATATGTGCTAATAGCCATAAAAATAAAATAGATCACAAGAATACAGTGGATTCTAAATAGTATCCAGCATATCAGAAGGCTCTGTCGGCAGAATTCACCATAATTGATTATGTATTGTAATGTAATAGCACGGCAAGTAAATTTACTGAGGTCCGCATTTGCTACATCTGAGCTTAGCAGGATTGTTTGGAGCATACGATGGACTTTGTTTCATTCCAGGAACCATATGTTTCCTTTTTTGTAGTGTTTGAGCTAAAAATAACTGTATTTACGAATGGAATAATGCCCCAGGCTGAGATACTGAGGACGAAAATGGATATGGATGTAACGTTATTGACATGTGTGTCTAACACACATCACGCATGTGCACAAGTTATAAAGGGAACAACAAAATGCTGGCTCTTATCCTTGTATTTACAATTTGGGGATGAAACACAAACCCATTTTCATACGCGGGAGTCACAATAAACGAATGGTGTTTAGCCCTGACGCAATTGCAAAGTCTGAAGTGTGGCATTCACCAGAAAATAACAAAGTTGGAAATTTTGGGTCAGTTTATATTGACAAATAACCTAGATGTCGTGTATGTGGAAGGTGAGTTGTCAACATGTGTATCTTAAGCACATGCTATTGAGATACACATAGATTTAGCACTAGCCGATGAAAAATCAAGAGGACATGTAAATTGATAGAGTCTCGTGGACGAGAATGCAAGTTACTACATATTGACATTTTTGTGAAATGTCTCCGGAGAAGAGAAAAAATTAACAGCAAGAGGATACTGAGGTTTGGTTTTTTACACTAAAATGCATATTGGGCCAACTTTGGCTGGGCTTTATGAGTAAGCTGAGACAAGATACGTGTGAAGAGAAATAGCAGAAACCTCTCACAGTAGGATAGGAAATGAGAGGAAAGATTTAAAGGAAAGAAAAATGAAAACTCCATTCATTGAGGGGAGAAGAGAGAATGAGGTTTTCACAAGATCACAAAGTCAAGAAGCGTCTGAAAATAACAAGCTATGTTTATACCAGGCACAATCCCACGCTTCTATCACGTAAGTCTTCTACATGCCAGCGCTGATGTACCACGGTAGAGCAGCAATAACGACGTGAAAACCCTGGCGCACAGAGAAACGGCTAAGATAGTTCACCGAGAAAAGAACTTTACGCGTGTATAATTATCTAGAATATTAAAGAACGTTCGGTGCACAGATAAATCCGCAAGTGAGACTTTTTCCACCGAGAATGTGCTTCTTACCGGCCTGGGTCGTCTCGCAGACTATGGTATGATATTTTGTGTGGCCCTTACGCGGAATTGAGCAATTTTTATGACTCGACATCGGCGTGTTGTTACATTACATAGACTGTTCACGGTAAAGTGAGCATTTTTGAGGCTCTAGTTACCTTTTTCCTTTTAGTCATTCTTTATCCTTTAACCACCTTTCTATATAAATATTGCTATGTAGTGAGTATAGAGAGTTGGGTGGCTCTTAACAGTGAGGTCTTTAGAGCTAATGAGGGCGATTGAGTTGATAATGGAGCAGCGCCGGAATGAAAGGGCGGGGGAAACGGGACATCCCCGAGAAACGCCTCCTACCAGCGGAATTTTCCGGCACGATTCCTACATGCGAAAATGGCGAGTGGCCCGACCGGGGGATTGAACCTGGTTCGCCTTGGTGGGAGATGAGCAGGCTAACCGCTCAGCCACCGCGGTCCCATTGTAATGTAAGTAATAAACACATCCCATCGCACTCTGAAGTTAACCTCTAAAGTCTAGAGGAAATAATGCAGAAGACTTAATATTGAAGCCTATATATAATATACTTATTTTGTTAAAATTTTGTAACATTCATGCAAGAGAAAATATGAAATAAATGTAAAGACTTCTGCATGTACGATACCGGCCAAAAAAGTAACTGCAAATTTTTAATTTATCATCTTTAAATCTACCGATGTTCAACAAAACACATTCCACAATAATAAATACTACCCCTGCATTCAATGCACTTGTATCGTTCAACCAACTTCACCAACACTCCTTAAAAAACTTTAAATTTGTTACCTCTACTTCAGTTATTAATCTCAATTGAATAAAACAAAAATAAGTTATTATTGCATGGCAATAAATTGAATGCAACATTTGTAATTATAGCTTATTGGCACAGACATTTTTTTCGATGTATTGCAACATTACTGAAGATGTGTCACTCAGTGTTTACATAAAATTATATGCAGTTACAACCGGGATTTGTTTGACACACTTTTCTTCATAAATAACCTAATACGCTACAGAGGTAGTCAGAGTTCAAAGGAAGAGGTGGGACATAATTGCATTTCAGGGCAGAGCCGCAATTGTCAAGGCGTGAAGGAGATATAATAACAACAAGGCATTACTGAGATGGAAAAAATATGGCTGTAATCGGGGCTGTGGTTGACTCCTGTCCTATCTAACTACCATTAGATAATGAAGGAAGGGGATAACGCCTGTATAGTTACTGTAAAACCCCTCGACTGATATAAATGGTAGTAGAAATAATTTTCATGAATAGAGATATATTGGATCATTCGAAAAAGGCCTTTGAAAATAAAGAAGAAAAAAGCATTCTGGCGTTTTTCCTCCTTTCTGCATTTCATTGTAACCAGAGTATTGTGAGATATGACGCATCCGTAGGTTGGGGATGGGAGGCGAGATGCCCAGTGCTGGCATACTCCCTCATGTACCGCCATCACCCCCTTGGATACCTAAAACACAAAGAATAAAATGCACAAATGACGTTGCAGAGGGCGGGCAGCCTGCTGCGAGTGCCAGTGTTAAGCGGTGAAGCCCAGGGCTTCGTAAGTCGCCATTATCGGGTTGACTGCAGTCCGCCATGTATAGTAAACCCCGTCGTCCCACAGGGCGGCTGCCAAGTCTAGCAAGTTTTATCTTCTTAGATTCACTTATCCTGTATAAACTACAGCAAGCGATGCAGTTTAATCACGCCCGGGCCATAAGTCTCTGTACGAAACAAGATATATGAACTTCTGTAGTTCATACCAGTGAACATAAATAAATAAACAAAGAAATTTTCTTTACTTTCAGAAGCTAGTTTATTGGTCTGAAAAAATCAGTACCGTAATCGCGCTCATTTGTCCGTGGCTCCACCGTGTTGCGAACCAAGTATTTCATGATAGTGGTTGTTCATTCTCTTCCCCATTTCCGCTATCACACCTTGGTGATGCATATCTTGAACCCTCTCAAAATAATAGGAGTGATTGTTATTGTGGCGAAAGAAGTCGCTAAAACTGTCGGGCAACAATATTAGCCAAACAACGGGGCTTGGCAAGTCCGTCGACAAGAAGCGTTGTATGAAATAGAGAACTCTTGGACGGTGCCGGAGGCTGTTAACCGGCTCGCTTGTTGTTTCACCTGTAAGAATCACCAGGGACAACATTTCTCAGCAAAGGTGACTGACATTGTTGAGGTTAATAAGGTATTACTATCGATCTTAAATGCTCTTGTTCAAATCCTGAAAAAGCTAAAGTCAACAATGCTTTGTAACTGTAACTTACTTTTCAACTCTGTAGTCACATCAACTCTACAATAAAATTAATTTTTTTTCATTGTAATTACCGGAGTTAACTAGGGTATAAAAGATAAAGACAGGTTATTGGGGAGGTCTACGTTGTAAGGGAGTGGGACATAATTTAACGTTAAATAAGTTAATTAAAATATACAAACCTGAGGCCTATGTGTGTCGAGCTATTTTTTACGCCACTTCATTGCGGTGCACTGAAGGAAAATATTTACTACGGCAAAATATTTGTTCAAACTGTTGAAAAACCACCGTTGTTTATGGTACCTATATTTTTGATCTTTGCATCTTAGGCTTCTAAGAACTTGACGATTTCAGTTGACCTGTTCACTGGCTGGGGGTGGATATATAAAACCACTTGTGTTGAAAACCAGCCGCAGAGCAGCCACCTGGCAGGGAGGTTGTGATTGCAGTTCATCAACGTGACATTTAAACTTTAAATCTAAAAAAGTGACAGTTCATTTTTTGAATCAGTTAACAGCATCTGACTCATTCAAATGTCACTTCAGTCAATTTAACTGACTGTTAAGTTTTAAAAATGTCAGTTTTCCTCTACTTATTGATTTAGTGATATTTCCCAGAGATTTATCAAACATATCATTCGCTGCTTTTCAGTAATTTGTTTTCTTACTGATGGATCAGTTAAACCAAGTGCATTAAATGAAATAACAATGCGCAAACTAATAAAACCCACATAGAATATATTTCTACAAATGCGGGTTTATTTTATAATTTTTACTGAGCAACATGAACATTTAGTCTTTTGTTTCGTTTTTACGTCTTTCATTTAGTTTTTACGTAATCATCACAGCGCTTAGTTTAAATGTTTAAACTGCATTAAATGTGGTGAAGTGGATGCATTCATACGTACTATTTGTCTTAACAATACTAATGATACTTATTGAACTAAAAACGAAACTATTTACTGTTTACATATTGGCGCTCTATATTTGGATATCTCCGTTTTTTTTCAAACTTGTACTGTCCTTGGTGTTTTGTGCTTTTGGTTGTCTGACTGGATCTTTATATTTTTTTATCCATTTATAAATTGTCAACGTTTCTGCTTTTTGTATAAAAAAATTTTCTGACGTTTTCTAGCCACATTTATGCGGTCTATTATGTTTTTTTTCGTTCATTGTCAGACTGGATAATAATAATTTTCTCATTCTTTTATATGTGTATTTATTTTAACATACATCAGTGCGTGTTTTGCTTGTGGTTTTGCAATTTTTGTATTTTTTTAATTATGCTGCCATCGTTTCTGTGTCACTCATTGTCTAACTGAATCGTTGCCTCTTCTGCCATAGATGTGCGTATTTATATTATCACAATTTTATTGAATTTGTGTTTCTTATCCATATATATTGTGTTATTGGTTTCTGAGGTACTTTTTTCATAGACATTGTAGGCAATAAAGATCAAATCAAAATTCGAAATCAGTAAAAACGAAAAGTAGAGGAATATAATTCAAAGCTACATATTTTCGGAAAAACTTATAAACACATGTTTTTCCCTTGGAGTCAAAGATAGTTTGGTAGCTCGGTTGGCAAAGTAACGGACTGCGAACAGAAAGTTTGACTCCTGGGCACTGGGAAATTACTTTATTTCTGGTTAAATTGCACAAAGAACGCAGACACAATCTCGTAATTATTTCGCTAAATTAAATAAAACAATATTTAATTTACAGCACACAGTTGGCTGTCACTTATTCGAGCAGTGAAATTGTTTCACTGGAACAACCAGTGGCTTTCCACCAATTCTAAGTGGAGTCAATTTTACTGATTCGAGTAATTGAATTTCACTGCCAATCAGTGGTTTTTCACTTACTCGAACATAGAGTGTCAATTTTACGTGGGACGTCAATTAATGCTAAACTTAATACCTTATGATTACAGATCTTTGGAAGTAAGTATTAAAAAATTAAGAAACGGCAACAATAAATGACAGCTTTTGCCAACTTCGCATACAAAGAATTCTTTTAGGGAAACATCATCACTCTAGAGAAATATTTGCTTACAAAGTTGGAGAAAATTGCTGCCTTCGATTGAATTTCTTAGTTGATTTTCTGTATTGCCTGCAAGAAATATGAATATAAATAAAAAAAATATTTTTTAGCATTAATATATAAATTACGCCAAGTGAAAATAATTTTCTTATTCACTTAGTGATAATTCGTCTTTGGGCCATCTTCATGGTAATTTAACAATTTTCCATTGATCTCGTAATTACAATTTTTCAAGTACTGTCTTTTTAAATACTGTGATGCAGAACAGTTACTTGTGCTTTTGGCAAATGAGGGCATCGGCATACCGCAAGAAAGCAGTCACAAAAATGTGGACAGTATTGTGGTGTGAGTCGCAACTCAACACATTTCAGCCCTTCACTCTCGTGTGTGACATTATTTTTTGGGCTATTGCCCCATTTAGCCAGTGTGAAACTAACTAAATTGCGGATAATCGATTGCACATTGCGAAAATGACACAGTTCCTCAGTTTATAAGCTATAACTTATTATTATTCTAGAACCAAATCCATCATCTTGTAATTGAGAGCGAATGGTCCCTAGACATTCCTTGGGCATAGCCTGACAACATCCAATCACTCCTCCACAAGCATATCCAGAGACTTCATCTCACCAATAAACTCACATATGATCAAGTATATACAAAGTATTTTACAACAGATTAGAGTAGAAACGATTATTAACAAGGAACTTCTCCCATTTATATATTATCCAGGACACTCCTATTTTTTTATATCACCACCTATAAAATCTACACTCCTTGAAAAGGCTACATTTCTGTTACAAATTAGTAATTAAATACAAATATATGCTCGGAATACAAATAAAAAATTAATCTTTAAAAAAATTACGTATTAAAACTCAACATACAAACTATTAAGAATATAACAAGTGCGGCCACAAAAGTTAATTTACAAAGTATTTCGCCGATTGCCTGCCTATCTCGGAGAACCCATTCTCATAAGCCCTCCAGTGTGTTTCCTCGCTCGTTTCTCAAGCACGGGTGGATGCAGTCGTGAGCCATTTAACCGTCGTCGTTTCCGACTTGGAGGAATATGCTCGAAGCTCCAAGGGCGGTGCCTTCCCATCACTTCAAAGTTGGTCAATGACGTAGTGTGCGCCGACGACACCATGGCCACCACGTCACGTGTTCGGCACAAAGCCATGGACGATGGAGTGCCGCGTTTGACAGCGACCCACGATGGCACGCGCCTCGAACTGAGGCGCGTTGGCGCTCTCCAATCGCCGTCCAAGACATAGGCTAGGCAAATTAGGAAAAATAGGGGAAAGTTTAGGTATAGTCGTAATCGTTGTCATTCCTTATGTTATTTGGGTTGCTGAACACGGATTTGAGGTTTTCTGACAGAATGTTTGCCCGGAACATAGTTTTTTTTTGCAAAAAACTTCGAAATTTTGGCAAATGTTTTGGTTTTCTGCCTATATCTTGGGAACTATGCTTTATTTTGTAAATACTACTATAAACACAATTAAAGTAGACAACATTGCCTATATTTTTTGTCTTTAACATTTGTTTCTACGACCAACCGTTCCGCCGCTAGAGTGCGCCAAAAAATGGGTAAAATTCCCAAAAATTCAAAAACGCCATATTTCAACTTTCTACGCCCGATGTCCGTGGAAACGACTCATGTTATGATAGTTTTGACCATATATGGTATTGAAATTGATGAAATACCCTTAAAAATAGATACGGGGTCCGCTGAAATACACTTGAAATAAATATTGAGTCAAATTGCTTTTAAATAACTATCTAAAATTAAATTGAAATAAAGGAGACAAATTGGTGAAAAAAAGTGAAAATCATCCGGCCTGCTGCGCACCACAAACTCATGGAAAGTTGGTAAATGAATATTGGAATGAACATTTGAGTGTCGGAATGTCGGGTTATGCATCTTATCTGAGTGAGCTGTTGAAGACCCACAGGAGTTGTTGCCGACAACAGGGTCGACTGCCATCAGGCTTGGGAAAAAGGCATGGACGGCATTATTAAAAGAGCTGCAGACAACTCTAATTTTGGTGATGTCAAATTACAACGTAATGACCGTGTCCAGCCACTTGTCATAATGAGCAACGCAATAGCAGTATAAAACGAAGTTTTCCCCATTAATCCCACCACGTTGTTTCAACGAATCAGTGTGGTGAAGAGTTCAGATGAAGAACTGGAATACTTCTTGACGTACAACCTGGGACCTTACTCTTTCTCTCTGTTTGAGAATGGTCTGTGAAAAGGGACCAAATCAAAGCTGTACAAAGAATTCGTCCCCATTCAAAACAAGGACTTCAGCGGTCAAGTGCAGCACGCGATCGATGGTTGGTTCTTGCTGCACAAAGTTGTCCTGCCCGACAACGAATCTTTTTAAAAATATGTGACAGATATGTTGGATACGTTATAACAACATATGGATCCCAAACAAGAGTTTTATTTGATGGGTACCCCGAACATGCGCAAGGTGGAACGAAAAGTGCAGAAAGGTTGAAAAGATCTATGAAAACTAGTTCCGCGGACATCCTGTTACAAAAATATGCTTGGCAGCTGATTTGCAAAGACTTCATTGTAGAAATACAAAACCTTTACAGTGAAGTCGT
This sequence comes from Clitarchus hookeri, assembly GCA_002778355.1. Classification (NCBI taxonomy): domain Eukaryota; kingdom Metazoa; phylum Arthropoda; class Insecta; order Phasmatodea; family Phasmatidae; genus Clitarchus; species Clitarchus hookeri. The sequence goes on along the minus strand of NQII01005035.1, from coordinate 63,507 downwards.
ATAGAAAAACAGGCCGGAATAAGTAAAAATACCTAACAACGAACCACAAATTTGATGTTCTCTTGTTTCACAATCATGTTTTAAAATCAAAATTCGTTAGTAGTCAATAAAATAATTCCAGCTTTTATATCTTGATAGGCCTTCTTAAATTTTATTTCACGTATGATATGATAAATGATAAAGTACATTGTAAGAGTCAATATCGATATAAAAAAAACCAAATATATCGTGTGTATTTATATTACAAATTATTAGGTTAAGATAATATAATTCCGATAAAAAGATTATAACACATTCTGGCAATTAAAACGAATCTTTTAAATATAGCACAATTGGAAATTACAGACCGGTACACAATATGGCTGAATCAATTATGTCTGCCAGTGTAATGCTACCCACTGAAAATTTAGATAATACAATGATAATAACTAAGAATCAATTAATTATACTTGCAAGCTGTCAGTTTAGTCACTCCCAGCAACGACGTAGTAATAAGTTAAAAAAATATGCTATGAAGGCCAATTTAGTGGGTATTAACCTCTTAGATCTTGTAGTCACGCGCTGCACGTCAAAGTATATCACCAGTTCCGTGTGCCACTTGTAGACGCGATGAAGCATTCGGCGAGCGTGCCGTTCTAAGCGATTACGTTCAAGACAAAGAAAGTGTCTTTTTTGTGATACGTAAGACAACAAAACCAGTAATTCCCGGGGAATATTTTAGACGGGGAGAGTTCACTCCTTCCGTCTCTTCCTCTCTGGCGAGAACTGCCGTTACTAACGCCCTGCTGGAAATCTTTGCATGCGATGTAACATCGGCTAGGGGGGGAGCTGTGAATCGCGGCAGGAATGGAGATGAGATGTTACTATCTGTAGAGTAGCAAAGTTAGGTGTGAGGAAGGGGAGAGGGGGGTCGGAGCGTGGAAGGAAAGGGGGATATATTGGCGGAGGGAAAGTTCAGCAAAGTTTATATTCAGTGGGAACACTTCCACTGGTTAAACAAATATGTAGCGGTGTACGTGGATCCGGCTGCTGGGCGCCGTTGCCTGCGCCACCCTGCGTTTCGCCTCGTTAACGTGACAAACTCATGTTGCAGACGGAACATGTTTTGGTTCACAACTCCGAACATCATACACGCACATCTTTCCTGTGTGAAAATCGTTCATGAATTCACTAAAGGACAACGAACAACTGCTTTGTGCATCGTATTTGATTTTTGCCCTCTTCCATGTTATTATAATGTTTTTAGTTACCACAAACAAATTTTTTTGAAATATAACAAATAACTTAAAAGGGTTTTTACCTTGATTTAATTAATGATTGATTTTTTAATTCATGTTTGTGCCAATTTTATGTTATTAGTCCGTTTTTTAACGATAAGGAAATTATATTAAACATTTTTAAATCGGAATTTTGTTTGAGAACAACAAAAAATCTGTTTCGAATTTTTCAGAAAAATTAAATGCAAAATGTGTTTTTATTGGGACTTTATATCAGTGCAGGCACACTTTCTTCACGTACAAAACTTCGCGAAATAGTGAACAGGCATATATTCACAAACGAAGGCTATGACATAATTTGTATTTAGACTTATTGAAGGTTTTTTTTTTCGGGGCCGTTGCAGTAATAAGGAATATTATTATTAAAACTGCGTCTCTACAGCGATGTATTACAAGATAAAGTCATAACTACCTATATGCAGGCATTGATATCAAAACACAGACGATAAAAAAAAAAGTGAATTTAAAGTATTTACATTCGAATTCGGATTTAACAATAATTCTCTGAAAACATAAAATTTGGCTTAAATTAGCTAAAAATATTATCAACTTACCTAAATCTTGAATTACGATTTCCGAAAAAAATGCATGAGTAATTATTAAATAATGTTTAATATACTGTAATAAAAACGTCCAAACTTTCTGTATAGTAAATAAAAACATTTCTAAGATGCTGTCTTGTTTACATTAACAAAACCGTGTTTTAATTCAATGGGAAGGTTAAAGAAACTTAAGTTTTTTGTTATTTAATCGTTTCTTTATAAATATTTTGTTTTATTACAATATTAATGTTCTTTATACCACTTCCTTGGGCTTGTTTAATTCACAGTAAAGAAATGTTCGTTTATACCAAATGAAAAGTTAGGTAATATTAGATTGTTCTTTCGTTCAACATAGTTTTTAGTACCTAACGAAACTCTCTAAATGCTACGTTACCAAATAACAAATTACTTAGATCATAGAGGTAATGTTTTAAACTTCAAATTAAAGTAACTGGATTTATCACAAAGGACACTGCTGTACTATTGTACGGACAATGCAATGTTATCATCGCCAATAATATATAGATGAAACAAAAAACATGGGTGCGTGCAGTTATGTACGCGCGTTAGAAGTTATACTTCTTTGGCGTGACTGAAATAAAATTTTATTACGTATGCAAATAATTTATGTAATTAGGAAAAACGATAAAATGACCGAAGAAAGACAATAAATACAATTAATAAAGGTTTGATTAAATAACATAAATAAATTACCCTCAACGCGCCAAAAGAAGTATAAGTTAATAAAATAATACTTACAAAAAAATTAACCTCAAATGCTTGAAAACAGTTTGAAAATTTTAGTACACGATTCTTGTCACTCACAAATTTTTCACGGCACAATGTTAGTAAAATTAATTAATAAGATATATATATTCTCAATGAATTACTAATGAAAATTAAAAGTTTTTGAATTTTCTTATTGCATGAACTGATTTTCTCTTGGTTTTAAATATAACCACGTGCTATGTTGTGTACCTTGCGTTTGTATGTAGCTAAACGATACGCGCATGCGCGTTGGGTCATGCGCCTACCACGTTCACAGTCTGGGCCTCTTACGATTAGACTAAGTCAGTATAACAAATATGCACCTCTAATTTTCTTTGACGGCCAACTTCATACTGTCAAATTTCGTTATGCTGTGCGCGCGCAACTTCCGTTGCACACTATAATTTTACCCTCAACGCGCCAAAAGAAGTATAGCTTCAAAAATTGGTTTATGGCAAACCTAGGTTATAGTGGTTTATCTGTAACGATGAACATTTTTAGGCAGCAAAACACGCATCGCAGCAAATAAAGTGTATTTAAGTGTAGTTACATAAAATATTATATTTTAAAATTAACGATAACGTTGTTAGCTCGTGGATATTATTACACCCAATGATGTTATGTAATTCAGGTGTATACACATGGGCATGGATTCGGAACAGTAACTAGAAAATGTTTCCGTGCTGTTCAAAATTACGTCGCGTGGCATGTTCACAACATTATCAACTACGGAAAATGAAGTTGTCTGGAAGAATCACTATTCGGCTGTGCGTTATCAGGATATGGCAGGTTTTGTGGAAACGTCGGGAAGAAGTAAATTTATCTTTTGTATAGGGTTAAATTTCTCTTGTGCATGATCACGTTACGTGCAAGAATCACCTAAGTAACACTTTAGTATAAAAAAATGCTGAAATAAACCCATCTAAAGTTTTTATTTTATTTTACTTTTTTCTAACCTACTCTAAAACTAAGTGTTATATATTAGTCCGCGGTAGGAACGCGATTATTGCGTCTCAGGGCTAGCCCCTTACGCTTACAAGGAAAGGAAAAACATGCAAGGAGACGTGCATCGCGGCAAAGAGGGATTGGGCTTCCTATGGCCGAGTTAGGCCATGAAAAACCTTCCTAATGTACTTATAGTTAAACTACATCTAGAAGAGAAAGGGAAAAACCGGCACAGACATCGTAAAAACCCTTTCGACAGGAAAGAATTAAAAATTATTACATGCATTATGAGAAAATGCTACAGGAGAAAGATAGGTGGGTACCATGCTCTTTATTAATGGGAAAGGAGAAACAAGTAGACAGGTGGCTGGGGTCTTCTTTTCTTATTTTGCGCTGGTTTAACCAGAGTGATGTGAACATCACTCTGGTGGGGGGAGAGCGCAACTGGGCTACTCCCCCCCGAATCAATAAATGGTGTATGAAACTTATACTGTGGGCTGTTAGACAAATTTTGAATGAAGAATTAAGATGATATAGTGAGATAAAGGGACCACAGTTCTAATACCGACTCGAGTTTTGGATCATTTTTAACGAACTTTGCAGGTGAGTTTCTGTCTATTTACGTGCTTATACGTACCTAATATAAATATTTATTCAATCTCAAAGTTGAGGTATGATGCAGGTACCTGAGTTCTAGATCCGAAATTATAAAAAATATTTATTTTCTATCGGACTTAAAAAAAATGTGGTAATTTTCCCTAGTGTTCGGTGCATATTATAGGATTTTATAGTAAAGGCGACACGGAAGTTTAAGCCATCGGATAAAGGAATCCAAGTGATAAAATAGCATTGCAAATCGATTGATGACCCGAGCTTTTGAAAACTTTTTAGCGATATTCGTACATTAATTTCTTACTGTTTGGTATTCATGCGCACCTGATAAAAGTATTTAAGCCATCTCCAAATGTAAAGTACGGTGTAGGGGCCTGAGTTCGAAACCCTTAACTATGAAAAGAATTATCATTTAACTTTCTGACATAGAAAACATTTCTTAAACTGTCTAAGGAATTCATAATAAAGGCCATACGATAGCTAAGTTATCGGATATGGTGATAAAGGTAAGATAAGTGGTTCGCAATTCGATTAACGACCCGAGTTTTTCAAGCATTTTTAACGATGTTCGTACATTAATTTTTTACTGTTTAATATTCATGCGCAGCTGATACAAAGTTTCAAGCAATTTACGAAGGTGATGCATGGCTTCAAGCCCTAAGTTCAAAGCCTGAAATCGTAAAAAAAATTTTTAATAAAAAATATATAAAAAATTCTTGTTGACTTAGAAACAATCTGGTAATTTTTCCGACTGATGGGAGAATGTATATATATATTGATGTTCAGACTTCGAGACGTTAACATCTATTTGGAAGCATTCTCTCGCTATACAGATTCTGCTATGGAGTTTTTACCTTCGGTCAAAATGTTCGTCGACATGAATGAATCACCTGTACGAAGAGTACTTTTCGCACGAGGAAAAATTATTTCAATGGCCACACACAGTTTATGCAAGGTGATACATTGAAGAACTACATCAAGAACTATAACGACTCGTCTTTTGAGAACAAGCAAGTGATGCCGTCCATACCCCACGCTACATCGGTGGGTACTGATTCCACAGACGATTGTGACGAGACAGTTAGCGTTAAAGACGGAATGTGTGCAGTAGAATCGGTTTGTGTGGAACATACACTGACACTACTTTAGCGTGAAATCAATGAACTTCAAAGTAAACTGTCGTTGGCTTTAAATACTTATGTTAACTATGCGACTCCTTCAATGAAACGTATACTTGATATCGAGGATTAAACAGGCGGTGAAGATAATTATAAAGATAGCATTGCTGATAATGACTATGACGGCAGTGTTGATGAAGACGATGACGATTTTCTCGATTTTATATAATAATTGCTGATATTTTAACAATGTGTGAAAAATCCTCGCATATTTGCAGGTCAATAAAATATTTGATTCTATCAACAAGTTCATTGGGGTTTTCGGGAAATATGTAACGAGTATTCTTGACATCTTCCTATTTCTTCACGTCGCTTGTTGCGGCAAATGCAATGGTCACACACGGAGCTGTACTGGACTCGTTACTGCAGGAAATTTTGGTTTTGGCTGAAAAATATAAACACACGGAATCCTGTATTTTCAACCACAAAGAATCATTCTCTCATCATTAATTCACATAAAAACCTTTAATCACATTATTACTAACCGTAATCTCTGTACACGTGAAATTGCAGGAGTTTGTAGTAGTTCATTTGAGGTAACCCATTGTTAGTAGTCGTTGGTTTTGCAAAAGATCTCTCTTCAGTACTTCGTCGTTACTATTGTTCTTTAATGTTGTATTGTTTAATGTGTTGTAATATTGTATATAAATATTGATTTCAACAGTTTTTGTTATAATTACTTGACTGTTTTCTGCAGTTAGTCATCGTCGTTTGCATGATGACGCAATTAGTAACTAAACAGATTTTTCCACTTTTAAGGATTACATTAAGTATTTTCTTGAATTAAGTGTTAATTGTTGTAAATATGCTGGTTTAAAAAACAGCTAATATTTTCACTTTAATTACATTTAATTTGGCAGTACAGCTTTATGAACAGTAATAAAGACTGTGAAAAGTGCGATTGTTCGACTCTGTGAGGTTTCCAGTGCAATTTGCGTGTGATATGGACTTTCCCCTTAAGTATTTTGGTGGTTATCACCCGATGAACTGATCCCGGGTTGTATTCTTCAAGTTTAACAATTATTAACACGTATCTTAAACACTCCTTTTGCACACGCAAAATTATGGCGGCACACCAACTAGCAAGATATTGAAGTTTACGCTCCAATTGTGCCATCTAGTATCCCTGACAGCACAAGTGTCTAATAAGCAAAATAGTTCATTTTGATGACTGTCCCTACCCCAATACAACCGACATTACCGTTAGCGTAGTATACAAAGGAAGCAGGTTCGCCGCTGGCAGGCTGCTGGCGCCGACCCGCGCGGGAAGTCGGCGCGGGAGCAGAGCGCAGAAGACGCGGGGCAAAGCAGCAGACGAACCCGCCAGCACGCTGCAGAAGCCTTGGCAGAAAGATGCCGAGTTCTTCGTCAAATGAAGAATGTTTCCAACTGGACAGTGTAACGTTAGAAAGTACAAAGAAAGAAAATTGGAGTGCATCCAATAAACAGGAGCAGGAATCATTTTGGCGAATATCATAATTAATGTAGTGAACTGAAAAACCACAAGGAAAGATTTTCCCAATATATGAGAATCTCGTATGATAATTGCGATTACATATTAAGAAAAGTGGAATATCGCTTGACGAAAACATGGTGTAATTGGCACACACAACCTATTATAACAGAAGAAAGGCTTGTTATCACAGTAAGGTAAGTTAAATTTATTGAAAATATTCATTCCATTGTAATAAAGCAAATAAGCGTTTGTGATAAATGCGTAATATTAATAATGCATATTTTTTGCTGTACACCATGAAATAAAGTACGGTATGCTGTCTTAAATGTCACCAATAGGCCCTATCCACATGTCTATATTATTATAAAACCATAATTTTCTTCCATACGTATGGAAGGTATGTTTTGCAGGAAGCTATTAAAATTTATTGAAGCCCGTGGTATGTGTTGTTGGCACATTACCGTAAGTAACGTTCTCATGTGATGAAGAAAACTCCGGAGTAGCTGTAGTAAATACCTGCGCGGTAAACTCGGAGACACTAGCAGATGAACAGTCCAAAGAATGTAGCGAGTGTAGAGATGAGAAACAATCATGGCGATATGCGAATTGCTCTAAGAGTTCTTGCACTTTATTCCGAAACGACAACTTACGTGAGTCCAGTATTTTCCTGATATGGGTAAGTAAACTCTTAAAAAACAGAAGGTCTTCGTCATGATGCCGTGATACTTTTTCTTAAAGGTATTGCACCTTTTATTTTTCCAGATCTAACCAAAACTAATGAAATTTGTCCGTAGCTGTACGCTTCCTTTTCCTTGTTGATGCAGATGAAGTCGCAGGTGGAGTTGCAAAATGTGTGGCAGTACTGCCATCGTTAACCGCTTGCAAGCAGTCCTCTGTCTCTTCGTCAACAACCTCTCAATTGTCACCTTTGTCAGAGATCGGTGTGGTTTCTGAGCTAGGAAGCGAAGCCTCATCCAATTCGGCTGGTTGAGAAGGAGCAGCACTCTCCATCGAATTTGCAGATGTTATCTCGCTTAAATTACCTGAACTATTTTCTGCAGTAACAATATCCTTTAGGAAGAGCAGCGACTGAAAATATGGCCACTTTGTCACATATTCGGAACCCACATCATCCCCTAAGTGCAAAGGTGGAGTTTTTCCCACTTCTACAGCGAACTGATCCCTGAAATATTTCCACTTCCTTCTTGCGGTATATTCTGAAACATAATATAATGAATCCTATGTCAGTACTTGTTTTACTGTGTTCAAGTGGCGAAAAAGATGTGCAGTTCGTATGTTACAAACATTTAATTTGGCACTACGTGAAAAATTTGCATTGCATGAAGACAGTTTGGAACCTAATGAGAAAAGCAATTTAATTTATAAATTCCTTTACATATGGAAAACCCCCTTTTTACGTTTACTTTCAATAGTTTTCGTGGCTTCATAATAATACTATTTCGTGCAGTGAAACAATGTTGCAAAATATCCATGAAATAGAGAGAAGCATTTTCGTTCACTAGAACTGCCTCGTTACAGATATAAACACACTGCAACTTACTGCCGTAATATTTGTTGCAGTTATTTAGCAACGGTAGCATTGTTCAAGTCTCTATCATTCTCTTTCCGAATGGGAACATCTACCGTCAGGAAGATATTGCCGAGACAGTAACCGCTCTATGGGATGTTATGCAGCCGGAACACATGCCAGTACCAACAAAGGAAAATATGACGATTGCTGCCCAGGACTATTTAAAGATTTGAAACTTTCCTTACACTGTTGGTGCTATCGATGGAAAATATGTCCGTGTTGTATGTCCGAATAATAAAGTTTCAATGTTTTTTTTAATTATTAGAAGCAATTTCCCATTGTTCTCCAAGGTCTATGTGACGAGAATTATAAATTTGTTACAGTAGACATTGGTGGGTATGGCAAACAAAGTGATGGTGGTACATTTCACGCCTCGGACTTAAACCAGTTACATAGTAATGGGCAACTTGACGTTCCAGAACCTGCATGTCTTCCTGTAACAAATGTGACGGCCCCATTTTTGTTTATAGGAGACCAAGCATACCCTCTCCTTCCTTTCCTGTTAAAAACATAGGGCGGCAACAATTTGACGATTCATCACGAATGCTGTAATAAACTGTTGAGTAGGGCTAGGAAATCTATAGAGTTTTCTTTTGGCATACTATATGCAAAATGGCGACTACTTTCTAAATGCAGATGGCAGATGATATAATTAAGTGCATGTGTATTTTGCATAACACCATTCTAGACAAAGATGGTTTTGAAAGACACCTGAGGTATGCTGCTGGAAGGCCTACAAATGCTGGTAAAACCCTCAGGGATATTTTTACAATATATATTGCAAACCATTATTTTGGTGTGCAATCAATAAACAGAGGTGTGCGGACCTTTACGTGTGCATGACATCAAATTCGGCAGCACTAACTAGTGGCAAATGATTTTTAACGTGTTCAAAACTGAAATTACAAATAGATTTATTGCACAGACCTATCATACACATTCATTTCTTGGCTCATTTATTTCCAGTATTTCTGCAGAACAACTCGATTGGCATGCGAACTATCCCGCTTATCCCAGACGGGACGTATTTTATACACAGCACTAATCGATCGATGTCCATTATTTTTTATCACGCTACAGCACTTGCGGATATACTCCCTGCGCCGGTAACAAGCGAACAAGAACTACTTATTCATTCCAGTAGGCTGGTCGGCGCAGGCGTACCAGCGGTGACAATACTGCACCTGCTTTCATTGTGTGCGCTTGCAGCTGCTAACACACGGGCTTACTGAAGCTGGTCGGCGCCGACCGGCGCTGGCAGCCTGCTAGTGGTGAACCTGCTTCCTTTGTGTACGTACCCTTACTGCCCGAGTCACCGGAAACAGTTTGGGAGGTTGATGAGGCGACCACACCTGAGGGAGGCCGAGACTGGCCGAGAGCTGCGAATCCTCGCCCCTAATAAACGACACGCCACTTTTCAAATGGTGGCGCAACAATGAAAGGGAAGTAATAATGATCATTTGATTTTTGATTAATAAAGTTGGTCAGGGTTTCTATTTAAATAACTTGTAGGTGAAATGGAAATGAAGTTGATTGTTAATTGTTATGACTTATGCTATATAGGATTTTAAATTGTTTTGGTTCTATATTTAAATTGTTGTAGGGTATGCTCAAAAGTTTCTTCTTATCAGTATGCAATAATTCCCTACATTTCAAATACACTTTAATTAATTATTATCGAGTCAAATTCTTTCTTATGGTTAATCTTTCGCTTCATTTCCTGAGTACAGAAATCTCAGCAAAAGCTTGGTGGAGCATTTTGTGACGTATGATAATATTGTATTTTGCACACTTATTGTTTATACTTGCACTACATACTTCCTTTTATTATAATCTCAAATATTTAGGTTTTATATTTACATGGCAGTTCTATTGGCAGAGGTAATTGTTATTTAATTACGCTATATGCGTGTAATGTTTGGGTAATGATTGTTTATTGCCTTGTTAATTTCTTTTAATTGCAGTATTAAATTTTATATTGAACAACGTTTAAAAAATTTTCAGAATTGTTAAGTTATTATTAATATATTATTTTTACGCAGCATTTTGAAGTAGTAGTTTTAAATAAATTGTAATGTAATATATATTTTAATGTAAACATAATTCAATAGTTGGCTACATGGTACATAACGAAATATGTCAGACGGAGTTTTGAAAGTGCTTCAAGTTTAAGCCCTAAATTACCTNTATATATATATATATATATATATATATATATATATATATATATATCGAACATTAGCAGCGACATACTGTAACCTGGATATTTTAGCTGTTCAGCCAGGTCTGCTAATACAACTTATTGGAAATGTATTAAAATTGTGATATTAAGAGGATCCTAACGTCAAGATATATTTTAGCTGTTAATTAAGGTCGACGACGTGCGCGTGGCGCAAAAGAAGAGGCCTTGATAGGTATTTTTTTGTGGAAAAGGACTTTCCAAATCATCTATTCCTTTCGTATATTAATAAGGTTGCTATGATGTTCTATTAGATCTCCGTGTTCCAGACTAGCTGCAGGGCGAATTTACCGCTAAGTAAAGCCCTTATTAAGTTTCTGATGGCAGCAGTTTCATTTCATTTCTGCAATAATGTTTTCAATACCTTGAATACTGACCTCTCCTTGGACTTTGCCCACGCTTTCCTCAGAAGCTGGTGTTAAATGTATCTACCAGTGAATTTTATTAACTGAGATAAACCTGCGTATTCATCAGATTGACTGATAAAGTGAACTGTATTAAAGTGACATAAATTTTTTAATATACACTTATTAAAATTTTCCTTAGAGTAAAGCACTTCACTATGCTGCCAAATACCAACCATTTTTTAATAATTTTTTTATTATAGCTCTCTATTGAATTTTGGCTGCGTATCACCTTATTGCCGACCTCTGAGTCTTTTTTGGCGATATTGTTTTATTAGTACTGATTAAATGCTTCGTATTCATTGGACTGTTTTTGGCTGGTAGTTCGTCGTGCAGTAGCAGTATTCCTTATCATTATTACAGTGTCTTCCATGTGTTCTGTTGGGATTGTAAGCTGTGCTTTCGGAGCATAGTAAGTTCATCCAGATATTTGTAATATAAGGACACACTAAACGTATATAAGACGTTCCAATGCTGCCGTACGTGGTGCCTAAAATATCCACACTGTAGGTACGAAACGTATATAACACCATACTTTTCAGCGAACCCCACACGTGGGGTGATTACCTCTGCTACCCTCCTATAATACACTGCATGCGCTTTAATAGATTGATATTTGTGACATGTATACATGTCCCATTCCCTCTCAAAGATTACATTTGGGCCAGAGACTACTCAGACTGGCAACAGGTGAGATACCGTCTAGTCAAATGATAGTTTAATTCACTTGGCTTACTATTTATTGAACAGTTTTAAATAAACTAATTTGTGTCTTCTTTCTGCCCACAACGAGTTATATTAAATGTATTTATATTATCAAAGTGGAATTCTTAAAATCATAAATAAATTACTATCATGCCAAATTCATTCTCTGATACATATAACAAGGTTTATTGTCACCGACCTAAACATTACACCTTTATTAAAAGTTGATATGTTAGAATTATACAACTGGACATGAAAATCTTCTCTCCTTACCTCAAACTTGATTGAAAAACTTTATTAAACCATTACAGGCTGATAGATGATAGTACAAATGATTAGTGACTACTCTTTCACGAATAGAGGATGCTTTGTATAGCATCCGCAAAACATGTGTTTAATATGGCGTAGAGATTCCTCTCGTGGCTACACAGGTAACGATGCGACGAAACATTCCATTATAGTGGTGGGGGGAAATGTCCTGAGGCACATACCATCATGCTTCCTGACAATTAGATCAGCCAGTGTTTAGACAGGTGGTTGACGATGGCGCATTGGTCTCCCCATCACAGCACATATGTGTTTAATAGAGGAAAAAATTTGGAGACCTGGCAGGCTAAGGAATGTTATCCATACTTTGTAGAGCCTGTTAGGTGTGGGGCGCTCTGCATGGTAACGAGTATTATCTTTTTTCATGAGAACGTTGGTAAGGTGCTCAAAATGGCAGAAGTATCACTGGGCTCTTTTCATACCTTCAATAATCACAAGAATTTACCGATAAACATAACTATGGGCACGCCATACCATAACACCTGGTATCCAGGACGTTTTTCGTACATAAATCAATACAAAATCGTTGCGTCCGTTTTTACAGCGGCGAAAAACCCTGTTGCGACCATCGCCTGAATTAAGATTGAATCAGGAAACATCGGAGAACAAAATGTATCCTCATTTCTCTGTCCAATCTTGACGATCTTGGCACCATTCTCGGGGTGCCACAATATACTGGGCAAGGGGGGGGGGTCAAAGGCAAACGGCGCAGTTTACGCCGTGCCTGTAGGCCAACCCCATTCTAATAGCGACGAATGGTTCTCGTTGAAACCGGCAAACGCATTGCGTCCCCCCAGACTGCAAGATCTCTGTGGATGTAATGCCACGTTAAGCTACTGAATGTTGGCAGGTGCGATGATCTTCTCTTATTGTAGTCCGTTTAATAGGACCAGTACGGACTCTACGTGACGTACGACCTGCACGTATCCACGCCTGCACACTTCGTATCACAGTGGTGATTGCTCGGCCAATATGAGTGGTAATACGATGATCCGACCTTCCGGCTTCGTGCAGTCCGACAATACGATCCAGTTCAAATAAGGCCAACAGGGAAGAGGTAAGGGGATTATATTCTTCGTGAGCACTACGCCGTAGCATACTGATCTGCCTTTTCAGTTTTAGCCCTTTTAAGAACTTGGTATTGGCCACAAGCGCCACATACATCGTGTGTCGCATTACCTTTTTCTGTGACGTCACTTTAACCATGATTGAGCAACTGGCACTGGAGGTAGTCTTGATTTTATTGAAAATGTATGACACCTTATGCGTGTAATGATATCCGTGTCTCTAACAGTGTATATTTACTTGTAGCACTGCAAGTGTTACATTATATTTTACATTATGAGGATTTATCGCACATGAGAGGTGTATACTCGGCTGAGCGGCAAACTGGGAATATTTTGCCTCTCCTCGGAAGTCATGTTCAGAGGGACCAACACAACACTAGCTACCGTTGATTCTCTTTCACCTTCTTCACAGACACAAGTCGCAAGTCGAATGTTGTGCCAACAGTACTAATGTTACTGCTACAGTAATTTTTGTTATCTGTGAGCCGCCAGTAACTAATGTTGCTGTAAATAAAATGTATTGTAAAGCTATGAATGTAAACGTAACATTAAATACTTTTGTAACAAAGTTACCGCCTTACTGTGCTGTCAACATAGAGAAGGTGTTTATGTCGCGACAAAAAAAAATTTGTTGAAGAGATGTTAACATTTGTGTTAAAATGTTTCTTGTATTTTCTTTGCTTTAAAAAAAACACCCTGACGTAAAATAAATTAAGTGCAATTATTATGTCACAACAATAAATATTACCAACGAAGAAAAAGTATAACGGGCCGAACTAGAATCGAACCCATGCCTGGAGGGCTTAACATTCTCCACTTTACGAAACCTGACGTCCTACCATCTGCTCTATTTTTAACACGTTAGACCGTTGCATACTGTGAGTATTTGGTGTTTAGCATAATATAACGACAAACTGCAGTTATCTTTCGTTACGTAAAAATACTTAATGCTCTGGAAATATAATCACATTTGGCACACGTAAGCTGCTTTGCAAGGCTTGAGAGCTGGTCTAAGCTACATTTAGTTATCATATTGTACTTTAGAATTTAAATACGCTGGTTTCATTTTACGAGGTTATCGCTTTTCACTAATATCGGCTTTTTACAAGATCTAGTCAGCGTAAACTTGTGTTGGCTGGACATTACTGTAATATCGCAGCAATACAAAATATTTTGTTCTACCTGTTATTTTAAGCGTAATACATAATTTTTCTGAGGCAACATTATTTAGTGGCTTTATTAATATAAACACTTCAAAAGTAAAGTGTATTTGGAAGATAGTAATATAAGACTTTGTAAATTGTTAACGTTGTTAACTTTGTAACAACATTATTGTTTCACTATTACATAGACGTTTAGAGAAATGCCCCAATAGTATCTGTTTTGTTGCAAGATTATTATAGTTTTTTTTTCTGTGTTCATATCATTCTCCGATCGCAAACACGTTAAGTTGCTCTTCCAGTAAATTTTGCAGCACATTCAAAACAATATTTTTTTTCTTAAAAGTACAACATTGCTAAATTCAGGAAGTTTTTTGTGAAGATTGCAACAATACTTTTAAAGAACCGAATTAAAAAAATATTTTACAGTAACATATAGAAACGATTAAACTCTCATATATGTCACGAATTAATGCAAATTACTTGTTAAAAATACGAGATTATTTTTACCATTGAGTGGAAGGTACAAAATTCTCGAACATGAAATATTTTACATACGATACCACAATCTGGGAGGGTCTGCAGTCCGCGTTTTAAGCGATAATGATGAATCTTCCTAAGTGTTTACGTCATAAGTAACGTTGATAAGGTAAACATATTTAAAACTTTGATTTCAGAACTGTTGAACTAATAGTGAATCAGTTTTAGAGTGATGCTACTGGTATGTTGGCACACGCCTACGTTTATATAAATTGTTTAACCATACGTTCTTGTGCTTGACTGATGCTCAACGTAACTGATGCTACTCAGCAGATATTCTAGGCGCACGTTTACGATGCACTCGTAAAAGTGCTTGCTAATTCTCCTATTTTTTTTTATTTCTGTAGGCTTATAATAATTTTATGAGGATCCATATACATTTTTTTTATTTCAGTTTTTTTTTTTCCGTACCTAGAATAGGGGGATTTTGGTAGGCCAAGATACGCAGTTTCGGAAGACCGCTGACGTTTTTTCTCTGAACAAGCGTTGATGAGTTGCTGTGCTTGCAAAGTGCTAGTAAAAAGTGTGGGTGCTTACTCTGGAAAATATTGGTGTAAAAAAAACTCCTTAATGTGGCTGTTTATGGGCGTGCCAATATAACATAAACCTTGAAGTACTATTATTTGCAAAAATAATATCTGTACATGATTTAATATCAGTATGAACAATTGTAAAATTTTTTCATGCAAAAAGAATTTGTATATAGGCAGTCACGGTTACTTGACACTTTTCTGAAGCCCTGTTAAAGTTCTACTTCCAGGATATTCCTCCGCATCGTGCAGCAAACAAAGCTAAAACAAGTCTTGAAAATTACACCAAAGGGACAGTGCACTTCATTCCCGCACACTCAGTTTAATATAATTTTAAATAAGAACTATTTAGTACTAGGCGTTACCAACACACCTATTTTTTCCCTGTATTTACTCTTATTAATTATAAATGAAATAATATAATTTACAGATAAAATATAAGTAAACGTTCATTTAACCATAAATGAGGCACTTTTATGTTAACAGAAGTATAAAACACATTGTGATGCAAGATATATTTAAGAAAAAACCAAGCACGTCATACATGGGATGATATTTGAAAGGTTTCAATAAAAAATTGTAAATAAACTGCGAATAGACTATAGCACAAGAAAAATAATATTATATTCATGCTGAATAATAGAGCCAATAGAGGCGGTTAATGATTAGCATTTTATTTTATTACGAAAAATGTTTAATTCATATTTCATGTATAACGATATAATTTCGCAATTAGGTCACAGGTTAATAACGTTCCGAAATATATTAATATCTGATAACGTTCAAGAAAAATCGTTAAGAAAAGATTGTTAAATACACATTTTAAACCAAGAAACAAAGTATTTTCATTTAGGAGACAATTTAGGTATTTAAAATATTTGTAGTTTCTTGAACTTCTGAGAATTTGGTATTAATTATTTTAAACCCTTTATTGTAAAGCAAAGTTAGCAAAATGCTCATAACGTATTGCTTGCCTCCTACAAAACTAGTTTCTGGATATTTTTAAAAAGTTTTTTATATTAAAACAACAATTTTTTTCAAATTTTTTACAGTAATGATATGTACATGAGTAGAAATATTTACACCAGTGAGAAAATACACCACGTGAAGCAATTCCGTGAGGATGAGATGACTAAAATACAACATTTATAAAAATAAAATATGCATTTACAATTTCAAAGTGCTGAAATATGTAGATAGCACTGACGGTATTTAACATCTTAGGGTTTAACATTTATGTTTAATAATGGTATTTGCCTGCCATGTCTTAAAATAAGGTCATATAATTTGTTATTGGAAATCAAGGTTTTTTTTAGCATATTAAATCTACTTTTTTGGCATGCTGTATCAATTTAGTCATAACGCTGACAGCACGTTAAAAATGCTGGACAGCAACAAATCTTATAATTTCTTAGTCTTTATCATTTATTTTTAATTTCCAGGTATATAATAATATTTCAAGGCAGTAAAATATATGCAGTCGAATATTTTTTTATGACTACGTGTAGAAGTAATTATATTAATGTTTACGGGTCATACAAAAAGTCAAAGAAGTTTTGAAAATAAACAAGGGAAACCTTATTTATTTCAAGATATTTTCAGTCCTTTATGAAGATAAACATTTTTAGAAAAAAAAACTGTTTTTAAAATCTTAATAAGATGTAGCAAATTACCACACAGCAAACTTTTTATAGTATTTCAGTGTGAATCACTCGCATAATTAAAGTGTGCGCAGCAAGACGGGGAGCTATTAGATAAAAATAAATGTAATAAGTAAAATAGTATAGGAAAACAATGAAGTGATTATAGTCTTACTGTATCAGGGCAATGTTCCGCCCACCTGCGTCTGAGAACAAGAATACCTGTAGCATCTTGATGGACTGCTTTGAGGATGGATACATAAGTCCATATGATAGGACGTAGAATTTAAGGACACCGTGGGTAAACCTGCAGCATATCTGCCGACATTTGTTAGAAGTAATGCTACAAATCACGAACACTCCAACATGGAGTCAGTCGATTGACAGAACCATTAATTTAGACATACCTCATTGCAACACTTTGTTTTATGTTGCAGAAAACGTATTACAGTAAGAATAAATTTAAAAATCGTACAGAGGAGTTGGCGTCTTATGTGCTTCGACAAATGTTCAATGAGTGTCAAGTACGGTCACAAAACAGGCCACGCAAGGGTTGAAGCATTACATAAACACCACTAGAAAAGTGGTGTTGTATGCGCGTGGGTGTTTTCTTGCTGAAATTTGGCTCCTGAACACTAAACTCTGAAAGGCAGTATTTGGGGCCGCAAGGATGAATTCATCGTACCTCTGTGCATTCAATGGCCCCTGTATTACTAGCAGTGGCGAACGATGACAATATCCGATGGCATCCCAGACCATCACGTCAGTAGTTTAGAGAACGTGTGACGTTGTAAAGTTCCAGGAATTGTAGCGCTCACCTGCGGTCCTATAAACTTTGGCCCCGTGGGCTGCCATAATCAGTTAAAATCCTAGACCAACACAGTATAATTTTATGATTCTGTTTTCACATAAATTAATTTTTTTTACACTATTTATTTATTAGTGTATCACTGTAAAACTCAATTGTACCCGGGTGAATCCGGGCCGGTTCGCTAGTTGTATTATGTAAATAAGGCATGAAACTTTTCAATAATACTTTTACCAAAAGTGCACGTGTGTGTGTATGTATATATATATAAACCATTTCAAAGAAATGAATTTTGATTTTCAAGAGCTTTTAAAATTCTATATTAAGGTGCTTGAAGATGGTTGATGGCATGCACTCTTTTCTTTTTTGGAAAGCTTAGAAAGAGCCGAAACACCAGGATAAGAATTATCTCGCATTTTTCCACTGGAATTTTAAATACATTTTCTTAAGTCACCAAATAGGAAGTAAGTTTAACAATAATTAAGGTAAAATTTAATTTATTTGTTAGGAAATATTATTACATAAATTACTACCCTGGAACATGCAACCTTCCGCATTTGTTAAAGCCGTGCGTCTACCATGAAGTATTGGATGTTTTCAAATAAATATTTATAATCTTTTGACGTAAATAACAGAGAAACAATTCAAGATGATATGATGGCACTACTTGTATTCGATGCTATAAGTACAGCATTGAGTGTGTGTGAATGTTAATAAGAGTTACAAATGCTCAACATTACTGGCGTTAGTAGCCAAACATCGTCTGTAACAGTGTACAACAGAAAGACGAACAGTTTCCATGGGAGTGGATTCACAAAACGGTCACAACGGTGCCTCTCATAGCGTCCAACTTTCGTGTCTTTGTGTCGTACACGATGTTCTTCAGAGATCGCTAAAGATAAAGTTTAACCGCGTTAAATATGGAGATCTGGGTTGATACTCAAAACACATCCTCGTCGGCCTATCCAATTCACAACAAATGTTTCACCCAGGAGTGACCGTACGTTTCGATGGTAGTGTGGCAGTGTACCGTACCGCTATAAAATGCAATAGTTATCTGGGCAGAGTTGGTGAACAGCTGGAAAAATGTTTTAATGCAACATGTTATGGTAGCTTTCACCTGTTACTGTTTGGTTAGAAAAGGAATGTCCCACAAATCCTCTGGCAGACATACCGCGCCACACTGCACACCCAAGAAGATTAACTGCTTGCTCTACCATATTGTGAGGAATTTCATCGGCCCGGTACACAAAATTGTGGCGGTTAACATATCCATGAAGGTTTCTTCATCGGACCAAACATTCACGTCAGTGAAATGTTTGTTGTCATTGTATATGTTCACACCCATATCTGGATCGTCTTCATTTATGGAGTGAATTGACGTGGGATTGTAGGGTTTCCACTTTACTTGCTTTAAAATGCAATGGACTCTTGATTTACTGGCCCCTGGCTCACGCTGCTCGTGGATGAAAACGGAACTGGCTATAGCAGAAGGGTTATGCAAGCTCGCACAAATCCAACGTTGTTCTTATTGCGCCAAATATACGCAGTCCTATCAGACTATCTTTAAAATCTTCTACGTTATTGACGTACAAAGACAGGAAACATTAATTTGGGATATCTGATATGTTTCTTGTTAGATGTCTCCAAGTGCAGGGTGATTCAATCACGCGCATTAGTTACCTCGTCGCTTCTGCGTGCAAGGCTATGACTGGAGTGCTGTCTTTCCGTCAGTAACTCGGATATGTGAGACTATGACTGGTCACTCAGTCATTGTATGGTATATTTTCAAAGATACTGTTGGCAAAACCTCACCAGAAACCGCTTTATTCTAAATCATCTTTCCCTGTATGATGCTCTATTTAGAAGGCACAGAAGTTTCATACCACTCACGTGTTTACTGTCATAATGATTCATTGGAAATAAATGTTTTCAATCGAAAAGGGCGTGATAGTAGGGGCCCATAAATCCGCGTGTTATATCGCATTGGTTTCCCAGCAGTTAAAATTGCCTTGGTCCACTGCTAGCGACGCATTTCTCAAGTAGAATTGTTCGTGGAAGCACTGGGCTTAGACATGGCTCTGGTAGGCCCAAAAAACTAACCAGGACCGGAAAACTCTGAGGCGCGTTGTGCGAACCAATCGTGAGACAGCCATGTCCACTATTGCAGCGATCTTCTATCGCAACTTACGTAAAGAAGGAAGTGATAGAATTCTCCACCGGTAAGTGATGACACTTGCTTTTCATGATCGGTCCGCCTTTAGGAAGCCACTGATCGCATGCAGCAATGCCCGGCGTCGTTTTCGTGTGGAATGGCGAGAATAGCATCTTTGTTGGAATGTGGAACAGTGGAAGTAGCGGAAGCCAATACATGGTCTGGCACTCAGATGAACATGTGCGGTCCACGTGTATGCCGTGCGATGTTAAACATTTGAAGACCTAGTTAGACAAACACCTTAACGAATTGCCCCACTGCTGTCGGGTGTCTAACCAAACGAGGACATACCCAATCCGAATTAGGTTATTTCTGGTTTTTGCACGTAAATTAAATCAAGCGGACATCCGATGCAAGGAACCAAGGATTCTAATTCCAGGTAAGGCACTGTAAAATCTATTACTCTTAAAACATTTGCGTCCAAAAAGTAAAATCACAATCACGATCAAAAACTGACTTTATATGTATCATTTTGTTAGGGTTTTAAAATCCACTATTATCGTAATTACGAAAGTCGTATTTCATGACGAAGCATTCCTTTTTACCACCTGTGTAGAGTTTTTAATATTTCTGCAAGCCCTCGACATTTTCATCAGTTCATTTTGAAATTATTAATCATTTGCATTAAACATTGCTACAACACAACTGACAATATTTGACGACATTTGATGTTAATTGACTGCACAGCCAGAAGCTTTAAATTATCCGTGATTCGTGTACTCTATAAGATGATGTATTAAACGATGTCACAGACCAACAAGTTAAAACCAAAGATATTTACTCTTCACAAAGTAGCCCACAGTCACAAATTCACTACAAAGCACCAACCCCTTCAAAAGATATTAAACTCGTGACAACCAAAATAACGTAAGCATTTTGGACATTTGCGTATCGTCTAACAAAAATTTAAACGAATATTCGTCTAAAGATTTTACAAGTTTACTTCAGTTATAATACACGGAACATAATAAAAAAAATTGTCATTTTCGAAGTAAAATGATTTTATTGCTTTCGTTTAGTTACGAATGCCAAATCAGCAAATTATACGCACTCATTAAATAAATGTATTACTAAAACGCGTTCGCAATCTAATCCATTTTCCCGAACATCCTTCTGCAGCGCATAACTAAATCGAGTTCTAAAAATATTATTTTAATGGCATTTCCGAGCGAAGGTGGCTTTTGAATTAGTATTAAGTTGTAGCTTCACGCAAAAATGAAAAAAAACCTACTTTTTATAGCTAATTGATACTTCAGCAGTTATATAAACTCACCGAATGTTGCCAGAATTTCAGTATTACGTACTGCACATAATTACGAGTTCAATTGTATGGACGTAGGGATACTTGTTGTCCACTCGAGAATATTCTGCGGAACACCTACAGCCCGCTCAAGGTGCTGATCGTATTTACGTGACGATTCACCTCACGACCCTGATTATTCTGATGCCATATTGTCGGGGACGTGGAAAGGGAGGCACGTCAACCGCAGATATTGCTCGACACATGCTCCCCCTTCCTTACACCAAGCCCTACAGCCCAGGGGGTGAGCAGTTTTCACTTCACGTAGTCTCATAACTTCATCCCCAGCTGTTGCACAGCGGCGAGGTAACACCCTGAATTGACAAGTGGAAGGGTGGAAACGAGGGTGGAAAGTTTGCGAGTCCGAATTTAATTTCGCCGGCTATTTTGTCCCCCCCCCCTTCTCCTCATCACAAACACTTCTCTGCCTACACAACCGCCCCCACTTCTATGAACTCTTCGGCACGCTGTCCATCGCTTGGAGGGGGTGGAATGGCTGGGCTGTGCATGTTGACGGGGCAGTGGGTGGCAATTGATTTACTGCCCGGATCGTCATGGCAAGGGGCTAGAGGTGGAGGGCGTGACGTCACGAAGGCTTGAGGGAGGGGTTGGTACGTCACGTGTATTAGGTCACAGATCGCGTGCCTGTGACATCAGCTGTTCGAGACACACCATCGTATCACCGGGCCATCTCGAAAAGCACTCGCACACGGACACACGCAAATGCAGAACGTCTGTACAAAAATTACATATAATAAGGCAGCCACCGTTAATGACTCAGTACCTTATTTTGCCATAACAAATAGTGTGTAGTTATTGTAAGTGCATCCCTCTAGAATTTATTCTCAAAATTCGTGACATAGTGACCGGTGCTGTTTATGATTTACCTTCTAACGAGGAAGGTTCTGAGTTTGAAACGTGTATAAGCTATAAGTGAATGTTTTGTTTTTAGATAAATGTTAATAATAGCTCAGAATGCAAGCCGCTCGCGATTAACAGAATGGCACAAAAATTGGGATATTAAAATCGCAATTTACAAAACCAAAACGACATATTATAGTTAGCAAGACATCACTAAAAATCACTCAGATCTTTATTAAAAATAAGTGTTCATTTTAAAATGGAGAAAAATATCAACATTAAGTATGATTTCTTTTGTAACGGTGTCAAAACTAATCTTAAGTATTTATATTTTCACTGTAGGCTATTGCAATAAATAACAACTTTTCTTCTAAGAAAAAAAAACAGTAACAATAATTTGTGAATGTCTAATGGCATAAAACAATTTTCCTTATCGAATGTAAGATGTATTGTTGTGTAAGTCCTTAGTAGCGATATTTCCTAACGTTGTTGTGAGAAAATTTATTGCAATAGTGTGGACGTCTGCTGTTGGCGGGATAGATGTTTAAAAAAGTGAAGCAAGGGAAATTACAATATACCAGTCTGCAAGTATGGGAATGTTGAGCGCGGCTCCCGTAAGAATTGGTAATGAGTAGATATCGTGAATGCACCAGGAAATAATTTCTCTTGTGCTTTCTTATTACGTTTGTACTATGTTGTAGGAAACATGCCGACAATTTGCTAAATTCGTTACCGGTACGACGTTAGAAGTAAACAATTCCTGTATTTGCTGCACAGCAGTTGTTAAACAGTGCTGTGAAATATGTCGGAATATCTTCCACCTCACCCGACTGGGAGCTGGGTTTCTCGCGGGGAGGGAAGTAGGAGGAAGAAAATATATATTTTTCTCCCTTTTCTCCCCTGGAATATATTTTCGTCTTCTTTTACCGCCTGGAGAGGAAGTCCCTTAGCGATATTTTGTCTTTGGCGCTCGTCTTGTCGTGGGAATTGCTTGATGCGATCTCGAGGCGGGCGATGCGGAATCTCAGAGCTGTCTGAAGGGTTGTCCCGGTACGACGGGGAAGACAGGGGCAGCGAGAGAGGGAGTGGTAGTATAGAGCTGGCTGTGGTGAATCAAAGGAGGAGGAGGGGGGAATTCGCGCAGAAACTGAAGAAGGGCAAGTGACAAGGGACTGAGAAGAATGTCGGCAATCTGAGGACGCCTGCAAGGAGCGGAGAGATCATGAACCGGGAGAGAGTCTTGGGACACGAGACGCCGTTCAAGGCTCGAGATTCGAACGCCGCAGCCTCAGTGATAGCTGATACTGGCTGGGGGTATGCGGGTGGATGGGCGGCCCAGGCACGACTCCAAGAACTTTGTGAGCCTGACGAGAGAAACATTGCCGAGGGAGCAGATACCAGGGCCCGGTGCTTGCAGTTAAGGCTCCTATTCACATCCTTGGTGAAATCCTGATTCCCTGGTCGTACGCCACTTGAAATGCTCCATATCGTCAACTGAAGGCTGCAACCGGAAGGCGAAGGAAACTGTAATGAAGCAGATTTGTCGTATTGGGCATAATATTATTTTAATTTTGTTTATTAAGTTCATTTTCATTGTGTTTATTAAGTTCGTCTTCTTCCCAAGCCGACAGACGAAATATACGTCCTACAGCGTATATTTGCACTGAAATTTTTAGTATTGCTTGCTTATTCACATCACGTCCGAGTGCTAGTTTCCAGCTTACATATCCTCCTTTAGTAATTTTTTAAACCAAAAGGGTTGAAAAGAAAAGCTAAAAATAGTAAATATATTTTCCCGGAGCTATTACCATTACACCGGCAGAAATGTGAAATACCCTAATTTTATCATGCCAGCCTCGTTCATTCTTGTAGTGGGCGCATATGCAAGACCAGCATACACGTCCCTTTCACTAAACAGTAATAGTAATATTTAAATAGCATTCAAGGTATTCAAAATATTCTTAATATCGCCAAGGTCACATCTTAACACTCCCTGAAGTAAACAATATTGAAGTTGTAATTTTCGGTAGAATATTTAGTTAGGAAATCTTTAAATTAACATTTCACCGGAATTGTATCAAACTATTACATTATCGCTTATTTAAAAAAATGAAAAGCTTATTAGCATATGCAAACTAAGTTTATATGAACATGCATTATACATCAATGTTCTAATTCGAAAAATAATCTGTAAAACATTGCATATTAGGACATGAATATAGTTAATAGAACATTATATATGCTCTCATAAACATACTGTGATTACATTTGCAAGCTACAAATATCAGGGGAGCTTGGTATCGGTTTAGTACCGGTCCTTCATCTTTACACGAAATTGTCTAACGCGAGGTAACAAGCTGAATCTTGCAATAAAACCATAAAAATTATCAGACAAATAAAAGGCAATATTCTTTAGTGTATCATTCATTATATCAGAAGGCCTGTTAGTAGACATATACTCAGCGCGCAAGTAAAGTGGCTTCGAATGGAGCACAGCACCTGACTGTACAACGTGTAGAACTCATTAAAAATTAGCAAATGCTTTAAAAAAATTGTATGATTTACGTATTATATAAAAGAATGATACATATATTTTGTAACACTAAAATATTCTTTTATATTTTATTAATTAAAGGTTTTAAAAAACCAGATATAAATAGCATAATTTATATAAATATGTAAGTATATTACCATTTCTGATGCTTCAGAAAACATAGTTAGCAAAATATAAGCTTTTCATAGTGTAAGACAATTATTATAATAAATCTGCATGTAAATAAAAAATTTTGTAATTATATTTACAAAATTTGTAGTAATTGCTTTTATGTGCATTTATGTATTTAGCTATAAAATAATAGTTATATTTGCTGAAATGGATATGCATAGAATCAAATAATAACAATTATTGTAAATATGTTTAATAAATTTTAATACATACAAGCCGAGTAATTATTATGATATTTTTCTTGATCACGGTTTTTTTTTGGAAGAATTTGCTTTCTGAAGCATCTGAAATGGAAATACGCTGAAATTTTTACTAAAAATATGCTTTCAAAAGCAAATTTTTTAAACCATTTAATAAAGAAAATTATGTTAAACAATGTTATTTAGTTTTCCACATATATTGCGTTCTTCTTTCATATTAAGCATAAATCGTACTTTTCTGACAGTTTTGGTAGTGGGTCTTCTTCTTTTGAATGAGTTCTGCATGTTATACAGTAGTCTGCAGTGCTCTTTCCAAAGCCACGCTTACATGAACATACTTGCTCTTGTCTGCTCACCAAAACGAAACGTAGACTTTGTGCAGCAACATATCGCGCACTTTTCATACCTTGCCAAGCCCTATCTTCAAAAACTGCCAATCCTCCATTCACTAAAGTCTTAGAAGAAATCCACAGAAAAACATTTTTTTTTCAGTCAATCGTGTCGAGTAATCAGTCGAAAGTAACAGCGTATCGTCCGCGCGCGTATTCTATCGTGTTCTCAAATAAGCAAGTATGAGTTTCTATAACATTTACGAAAAGCGTACTGAATTATTTGTGCTCGAGCCCAGCTACTGTCTTTCGGAAATAATCAGGACTAAACCGCAATTCGCGCTCTCACCTCAGCAACACAATAGTTACTGCAGACAGAATGTAAATAGTGACAGAGGAGTAGGGATGGCGAAGTGTAAAAATGAAACGTGTCGTAGGTTAGTGGCGAAGGCTAACCACCTCAACTGGCGTACACCACCTGGGTGAACGATACTAGGGTTTTTGACGATAAACTGAGCAGTTTTTAAAGCCGCGCTGAAGCTCTACTTGCATGCAGACTGTGTATTCTTCCACCATATGTACAGCTAGTATCGCTATGGCCTGATCACTTTATTCGTGCGTCAGCTAAGGAAAACTGCAATTATTATAAAAGTAAATATTTACCACTTCATAAGTATTAATTCTATATTGATATATGATTATAGTTTTCCTCCGTCGTTACCAACTTCACTGAGCGCATGCTATTCAGTGTGTTCGTTAAAGTATACGCACTTAAAAGTAATAATATTTCTCGAAGGTTCATTTCAAAAGTGGTCACTTTATCGAGAACAGCCTTTACGTTTCTTTCCGCAGGTTTACACTACCTCTTGGTGACCTCGCCACTGCCAAGCCACTCCCTCGCCACTTCAGTTAGCACCCCGCCTTAGGAAGCTAGCCACGTTCGACGCCCAGACATCAAGGTAGGAAAGGGTGTGTCTATTTATATTTCCCATAGTGGAATGACGAAGGTAGGCGTTTAACACCGGCATGATGTAGATGTTGTCGGTAGTGGACGACGGTACTACGCCAGGTGGCTAATCGGAATCGGTCACAAAACTAAAGGGCCTTAGTTTATAAATAAAAACAGCTCGCACATCCATTTTTGATTCAAACTTCTAACCTCTAGAACCAAAATTGGACGCCTGTTTACACCAGCTAAGGCACGTGGCATGATTATGGCAAGGAATTATGTAAACGTAGCGCACATACTTGTTTGACGCAAGAAACCATCTTTTTAGCACAAATTACCTCCATTACTTAAAAAATACAATTATCTGAAAAGTTGTGAAGCGGTTAGGTAAACATAACATTTCAATAAAAACGAACATATCTTGTATCGATACCAATTGCAGGATAGTATTTTCCAAAAAGTAATTTGCCGTGTAGGTATACATAGGGACAAGTCAAATATTTTCATAAATAAGATAATGTAAATCCAGATTCCTCTTGTATTGTGCAGAATAAAATTACAGAAAACTAAAATACCTTGTTTATATTTTCTGAATTCAAAATTAATTGTTTTCCAAACTTTTTGTGTGACAACTTTCGCCGTGGACTCATTAGTTGGCCAAGACTTTCGTGGCATAAATACGTTACTGCAACGACGCATATATGTGAAACAGGAAGAGTATCGAAAGCATTCCAGTTTTTATAATAATTAGATATCGTTAGCTTTTAGAAGCCTAGAAAATTTGTTTATTGCAATAAATAATAGTCATATGCACTCTTTCAGTAGTCAATTAATGGTGATTCCTAGCGTTTTATGAGTTGATTTACTACACATTTACCGACGATTTGTGCACCTTGGCATTAAATGGAAACCACTGACTCAAGAGTATCAATTAATGAGTAATTTAAGTAATTCTCACAGATAAACAAGATTATGTTGGATTAAAATTCAAAACGCTATTAGTTGGTTAGTTATGTAAAATGAGAAGATAAGCAAGGAATGACTTACAACCTAAACCAACAATTAAGGGAGTTAAGAGTCCATGAAAATCAAAACGTTCAGTATGAACTTATTTTAAAATGTTATTAATTACTTGTGATAAATCAACAAATTCCTGTGCACTGTTTTCTTGAGTATATATATGTATAATCTGAAAAAGTTTGATGAGCAAATACGTCCACCGTCATTAATGAAACAGTAGTTGTCATGTTGCTATCCTTCAATACATTGAAGCATTGAAATGAATGTAAAGGCTTTATGGTGGATAAGGATTATCACGTTTAAATAAGTAAAAAACTTTGCATTGGTGTTACATCCTTAGGAAAATGACTCTCAAGAAAAAAAGAGCTGTAATAATTTGTACCTTGCGGTTGTTTACTTATGAGCTATGCAATCTGTCGCGCTACCTTTTAAACCCTTTAGAGGCGATCACATTATAGAATAAAATGTAGGAAATGTTACAATTAAATTAAGATACCATTTTTCTATTCGAAAAGCGTTTTAACCTGGCGACAGAACATCCTCTGAACAGTTTTGCAGTCTACAGAGCTACCAAAAAGTAACATAAATTACTTCTATTACTCTTGAAATGGTGGTAAGCAACTGAACTAAATATTATTATTTTGAAGATGCTCCATTACATACTAAAGTTTCGTCACAGAAATAAAAGCCTTTTGTTTTCATCTATGTTGCCATTGTATTTTACATTTTTATTCATATCGGTATATGTATGTTTGTATGTTTAATACACGTTTGGCATTTTTTGTCTCGTTATTTTTCTTATTACTAACTTACTTACTTTTTAAAAATTATTTATGTATTATCTATATATCTGTCGACAGAAGCTAACATTCACTTACCTCACGGGATTGTGTTTCTTAACTATCATACTGTGGCTTAAATTCAAATAATAATTTTTCATTAAACGAATATTTTATGTCGCTCTTTTAATAACCGCGTGAATTCACTTAAGAAATTAAAGCTTCCTAGTATTCAAAATACGACATAAATGCGGATTACACGTGCGTGCATTAAATCAGTTGGTTAAAAAAAACGTTATTAACAGCTCATTCACCTCATTTAGGTTTCATTATTCTCCTGTAGAACCATTTGAAATATCAATTTTCAAGAGTGGCTACCTCCCTTACGAGTTACTGTAGGACATTGTTCGTATAATGTTTTCTATCCCATTTTGCATATCATAGCGTTTGCAGATGTAGTTCAGGAATATCCTGTACATTTGGTCTCATAAAGTTCATAGGTATTCAAGTACTCCATGTGTGTGCAAGAGTACTGCGTGCTTTTGCACCATAAAGAATTTTCATCAATTGTATTGTTTCGGAACAAAATTTCATCAAGTAACCTGTGCTGGGCAAGAACGGACGCGGTGGACCGGGCTGATATCTCGACATGTCAAAACACATAACACTAAAGTCTTAATAAGAAAAGAGTGGAGGTCGTTTAGCTATAAATATAAAGAATCCGCTTCATCACAAATATGTATCTAAAACAAAAAGGACGTGATTTTTTCAGCTGATTATTCATTACATTACGCACGTATTGGTGGCCGGCAAAACAACCAATACGTTCCAAATAAGCCAACAGGCAAAGAAATACAAGTTCGCACCTTTGAATAGATAGAGGTTCGTAGTTAACGGAATACTTTTTGGAACAAACCTTCTACAAAGATCCATACAAGCAATTACATTAACCTGCTGTTCCAAATTAATGTTTACTTTATTTGTACTTTAACAACCGAGAAATAATTAAAGAAAGTGAAGGAACAGCGTGTAATTTTTTAACACTATAAGGACAACGGTGTGTGTGTGTGTGTGTGTGTGATCTTGTGTAGCCATGTTTCTGTAGGCAGTTCCGTTTGCAGCCACAAGCAGTAGAAATGCGGAGATGGCAGCCGTTTCTTTCGAACAACATAAGTTGATTTTGAAGTCTTACTGGAAACACGAGAACATGATAGATGGATTGAGACTATAGAGAACAGGATTCGATAATGTGCTATCGTCACATGTAACAATGACACGATTAGGTCAAAAATCTGAGAGGGACGGAATTGTGTGTGACGTGAAGAAAAATCTGTGTAGCAGGAAGAGAACGACAACGGNTACGATGAGTCACCGAACGAGAGAGAGGCCCGCCGAATGCCTTGCGTCTCTCTCCCACTCAACTATGATCGGTCTGCCGCGCGCGCAGCACTACGTTGTCACGTAAAATCTTCGCCCGTAAAACCGACTTTACAGGCAACCATTTTTTCTTATTGACTATATGAAATATAAATGTCATAAACACTTACATAAACACTCTTGAAATAAAAAAAATTTATAAATGGATATCCTAATAAATACTGATGTATTTAAGGTTCATAATGTACACCTACATAATATACGTGTATATATATAATACAAATACTACAAAGTAAATTAATTTATAATTACAATAATAAAAACTGTTTTTGGTTTATATAAATTTCGGAGTCATCCGAAGTATTCCTGCCTACAGCATTTCATCGATATCTTCTTCCTCGGTACCTTCAAAGTCTAATATTAAATCTTTAATGCCATCGCCTAGTTCTTTGGCAAGCTTGTACACTAATTTCATCGGTATACTTCGAATTGGTAATATTAGAGGGTCTGATGAAGGTGGAAGGTGGCGGACAGTTTATGTGAAGCCGTAACAAAATAAAATCATTATATAGTCAGTTCACGGTTACTTCACACTTTTCTGAAGCCCTGCTTAAGTTCTACTTCCAGGTACTGATAACGTATTCTTCCGCTGCATGTTAACACAGGCAATGCCATGTGACGTCTAATATTTCATCTGCCAAATGCCATTATCTTCCAATTGTCAGGTAATTTTCCCAATATTTCTTACAGTATACTAAAACAGTAATAAAGTGTAACGTATAACTATTGTGTAAAAAATAATCACAACAAATGCCATGAACATAACATGTATGGCCATGTAACATAATATCATAACCATGTATGGCCAAGAGGGTCGAACTTCAAACAAGAAGTGTCAGCTAGTTTTTTTTTTTTTTTTGCCACGCTGATGAACCTCTGTCCCTCTTCTTACATTTGGGGCACTGAAGAAAATTGGTGTATGTCAATGCGCTTAGAAATTCCCCGCTAACATTGTTTGTTATAAAGAGTAATTCATTTCCATTGCCTCGGTTCTTGAGGGCTTCTACTTTCCGGCCCGTTCTCATATTTTACCCGCGAATTACATAAATGTTCATGTTTAAATATGTTTATCATCTAAAAGGGTATGTTGGGGCAGTCAGCCTCCGTGGTCACGGATACACCAATTTATAATCTATAATGTGTATCGAATAACTTCGTGGAACTCCGTGGCAATGTTATTAAAGTCACACCTATAAGTCGAAAAATTGCTTAAAAATAAACGAAATTTCTATGACTGTAACTGATACAGAAATACAAATGAAATTGGCGTGTTCGGTTATAAGTAGGTTATTTAATATAGGTTAAGGTAAAACTACTGATATTTATTTTAGGCGCATTTGTGCAATTTTAGTCACACTTTAGGTAATTTTAATGTGTTTATCACTCTTTTACTGTGTTAAGTGTTTCTGCTATTTAGTATTTTTCTTGTAAACCTCGCCAGTCTACTCTCATGCTCTCGTTTACGTAACAAAATGGCTATCATACACAACCACTCTGTTTGTTTCTGGAAATATTTATATAAAAATATATAGATTGTAGAATTCTTTCTACATTTAAATATTGTGAAATTGTAACAGTAAGTAATTTACAAAACCACTATGTAACTTTTTTTACTTATAAAACTGAAGAACTGGCATTTTTATTCGAACTGTATTGTATCACAAATTTTAATACTGACACGTTTGTGATGGTTGTGTTGGTAATTATGTAAAGTTAATTTTTATTTGCCAATAAAGAATATTCCGTCTGAACAAAACAAAAGTTTACAATTATAATTAATATTACGTTGGTAACGAAAGAAGGACAGCCTCTTTTCACCATGTTATATGTAGTGCAATTAAGTGCACCAAGGTCTAAGTTTCTCTGTTTTCATACTAGTGAAGTTCATTGCAATCATACACCTTTATCTATGAGGGCAAATCAATAAATAAGTTACACTTCCACGTTATGGCCATGAATGAAACCACCTATGCATAGGCAACACGGCTATGACAACATACAATGTAAGTTCACTTTCCCAC
Source organism: Clitarchus hookeri (assembly GCA_002778355.1). Taxonomy (NCBI): domain Eukaryota; kingdom Metazoa; phylum Arthropoda; class Insecta; order Phasmatodea; family Phasmatidae; genus Clitarchus; species Clitarchus hookeri. Next base: position 31,882 of record NQII01005035.1, on the reverse strand, counting down.
ATAGTCTCCAAGAGACTGTAAACATTTCACGGAACCGTCAACCAACTTTTCGATTCCGGATGCGCATACATCTCCTCCAGCGCTATGTAACCACCCGGTGACAGCTCCTTTCACCTTCTCATCGTTGAACCGGTTGTGTAGAGCAATTCAAGAGAAGCGCCGGGGAAAATTGAGCGCCAGTGTGATTTTGTTGGACGATAATGCAACACCTCACACGGCCCGCCAAACGTCCGAACTGCTGCAGCGATTCAAGTGGGAGGTATGGCAACATCCTCCATACAGTCCAGACTTAGCGCCATGCGATTTTCATGTTTTCGGTAAGCTGAAAAAGGATCTCGGTGGACGACGATTCCGAAACGATGAGGAGGTGAAAGCAGCCGTATGGACGACATCCTGCAGAACAACGTTTGTTAAATTTGAGCTCAAAAATAATAAGTGGAATTTTTTCGGAGAGTCACTCCACGATTATAGCATTAAACACACTAGTTAGCGTACAAAACGAGAATGATAAAAAGTCGTAGAGGACATTGATAATATATAATTAATTTTTTTCCTCGCAGTACAGGCAAATTTATGTAGAAATTGTGGCCAGTTACACACCTCGAACTGCTTTATTTTTCTGGCTTACTATCATCCTATTTTAAAATCTATTCATATTATCTTAACTATTTTTGCGGTGTTAACTTTTCCGCTGTCCACAGTACCAGTCCACCGAAAATTTTTGTGATTTCTATAGTCACTATAGTGTTCCCTCTTTCCCCATCTTTCTTAATGTAATGCTTGGCCGGCAAAAGAGAAGATGGTTCGTGACTGTTAACAGAAACTAGTGGTCAACTTCTGAGAGCGAAATAGTTTTTGCCTGTTTTTCTTAGCGTATGCTCTGGTCGGTGGGTTTTCTCGGAGATTTCCTGTTTCCCCCGCCCTTACATTAGGGCGCTGCTTGGTACTTTCCTCAGTTCACTCTGATCGGCTCTCAGGACCTCGATGTTCAGAGCACCCAAATCTCTCCACTCCACTCCATTTCGCATATGTTACATACACCCTCCAGGAGAATATAACTTGACGCCAGCCGGTAGGGAAGAATCATACACTTGACAGGAGGCAACGGGTTACATTTGCAATGCCACTTTGCATTTTCCTCCGTCCTCTTGACGAAACTGAGCAAGCAAGCTGCCAGCATTTGGCTTTTACCCGTTCTAACTCATTGCAAATTTAAGAAGTGGTAACCTAGATAAACTTTTTTGCATTTCCTGAAGAAAAAAAAACTGGTTTTTTTATATAACATTTAATTATTTTATCGAAAGGTGGCAAACCTACCCGCCACTCTTATGACAACAGCTCAGGATTTGTACAGACTCTTCCACAGCCATTGCCACAACACTTCAGAGTGCCAGTACAGTTCACATCGTAGGTGCACTGGGCGATGCACGAGCCAGGACCATGGTGGGGTGGACACTTGCCCGGCTTCTCGTTACCAGCAGACATCGTCGGGCGCAGAACCACCACAGCCAAGGTGGCAGCTAGAAGCAGCGCCTTCAGGTACATCTTCCGAACGACGCTGCACTCACAGAAATGACTGACTGGACCTGCAAGATACGTGCTTTTATATGGCAGTTTTATTATTTCAAATGTGCCATTGCTCTCACAATATATTCATTAGGATAAAAGAAAATTTGTAGCTTATCCAGTTAAATTAATAATGGTAGATATGTAAAGCTTAACATCTCGACGTCTGCGAGTCATTAGAGATGGAGCAAAATGCTCAGAAAGCCGGAAGAGGGAATCGGCGTGAAGGAACCATCACAGAAATCGCCTGGACTGACTGCGCAAAACCACGGAAAAACGAAATCAGGATTGCCGGAACGGGAGGTGAACCCAGATACTCCCGAATGTGAGTCCAAATGTGCGCCAGTGCACCACCTCGCTCGGTAATGTAATAATAACGATAAAGGTTTTTATGAGATAATTTAGGATTGTACAGATACGTCCAACTAGGAAACGTCTATACATACTAAAATTAATAAGAGTAATAAAATCACACAGTTAGGGGCAAACACTGTTTAGAAAGTTAGGTTTCCTACCTGCTTTATCAGCAGAAAAGAGTGACAAGAAAAGAGATAACACAGTTTATAGAAATAAAAAACAGGTGGCATATTCTGCCTACAAAAACACAATATTTGGTTCTACCAATCCAGCGTATTTGTCGATCATACGCAAACCAACATTTTGTTGGCTCGTACAAACCTTTCCCTCGATGTGGCGTGCGAGGACTCCTCCAACCTTACTGACCCAGTTCCGTCTGCCGTCGCCGTAAGAATGGTTGACGTTAGTTGCCGCGTGGCGAGTTGTTTTCCTCACACCTATCAAAAGAAGATAACGAAGCCCAGCCTTTACAAACGAAACGGGGAAGGCCAAGTTGCAAAATGACGAAGACAGGTGCCAATCAGGAGTGATAACACGGCTTGGACGTCATTGTGAAGCGACGTGCTTCTACTTTCAAAGGCTACATCCTCGGTCGGTGTCGCTACAGCACCTGGGGGCTCAGGCTCACAATATACGCATCAGCTACATACGAAACTTACTGATTTCGAAATTATGACATAAAAACGAAGTGTTTCTACAAAATAGGTGAAGCCGAGCCTTAGAAATTTACCAGTTGCAAAACGTAAGGGCGGGAAACGTGCTCTCCGCCCCGAGCCAATGGCACCGTCCACCACGTTTCTCCAGTGGTAAAATCCGGGTGACCCCAACGAGAATCGAGCCCAGATCACTT
>NQII01005035.1:0-29091 GCA_002778355.1 Clitarchus hookeri | reverse complement strand
GGGGGGCAAGTAGTTTGACGACTACACTACAGCAGCCCCCTCCGTTCACTATGAAAAAAAAATCCACATATCAGAACTAAATTATAAGCGGTTTGTACGCCGTTAGTAGAGAACTTTTGAAAACCCATCTTAGAATCTACTTTGCTCCTCATTTGGTACCTTTCTGACATATGTAAAATTTACATTGCCTTGGGGTGAGTCACTCAACTAATGTGTCAGCCTAGTGAAAACGTAAATTCGTTACAAACCCGAATATATTAATATATTAGATAAGCGGTTTCCTCACAATTTTTTAATTAAACTTTAAAAATATATACACACCCTGCATGGCGTGTTCGGTTGCTTCCTTAATATGTCGTTGTTCTCAATCGTTTTATAACGTGACTTATTTTATGTTAAATTTCAGTTGAACTTATATTTTATCTATAAATTGCAATATATTATGTATAACTACCATGAATAAAGACTGAGAAGATATTGGCGTTTTGGTAATGCCTGGTAAGAAATAGTTGTTATGAAAAATTGTATTATACTCAGTACGTACGAATGCGGTGCGTTGGCCCTCTGGCGTAATTTTTTAAGATTTTTTCGAAAGTCACGGAAAAATAGTCTGGAAGTAGAACTTTAACAGAGTTTCAGAGAAGTTGCAAGTAACTGTGAATGGACTATAGCATGCCATATCGTACTCTTATGTGTCTAAAGTAGAAAAAAATAATTGGATTTCCCATACATGTGACCTTTGCATTCGCAATACAACATCAAGACTTCGAATTATTTTACTTAATTTGCTGCCAACATAACTGGGAGGCTGCATGCCAGCGTACACGATAGCATATATGCAGTTAACGAGCAGTCATGTTTTTCAAAGTTTTATTTCAAAAGTGCTTGGCAGTGATCAATACAATTGCAGGTTACTTCACATACTCTAATTGTATTACGACAATTGCCTCTGCAGTCTATTCGATATACACTCGAAAGCATCAGATTACACACAGTAAATAAACAATTAAACACATTTTTGCTTATCGCACCTACGTCTCTTTGTTGGGATCGNGCATCAGATTACACACAGTAAATAAACAATTAAACACATTTTTGCTTATCGCACCTACGTCTCTTTGTTGGGATCGTCACTGTTCGGCAAAGGACAAGTGCAGTGAAGTCCCATTAACAACTTAGTTAAAAGAATCAAAATTTTTCGGAATTCGTACAGACATAATTCAGAATATATGAGTTTTAAATAATTAAATTGTCTTTCTTGAAATTACCAATTCTTCCACTTTACATAAAGGGGCCATGGTGGTGTAATGGTTAGAGTACTCGCCTCCCACCTAGGCGAACCATGTTTGATTCCCGGCGGGGTCGCCCCTGGATTTCCGCATATAGAATCGTGCCTGATGATGCCACTGGTTGGCGGGTTTTCTCGGGAATCACCCGTTTACCCTGCCCTCGCATTCCGGGCTGCTCCATACTCACCTTACTTCACCCTCATCGGCTCTCAAGACCCCGATGTTAAGAGCAACCCAAATCTCTTTACTCACTCCAACCGGTGACGCACTGTAACATAACCACTCGGAATAAGTACACGTATTTGCCTAATACAAAAATAAGTTCTTTTCTCAAACGCACTATACCCTAAGACACCGTCTGCATCCTTGACGCGAGAATGTGTGAGAAGTAGTGATATTTTGTTTCGTAGCATGTACAAGACAATGTAAATTTTACACATTGCGGAAGGATACAAAATGAGAAGGAAAGAATGAGGACAGACGAAGCCTGATATTTTACATTCGTATTTTNACACATTGCGGAAGGATACAAAATGAGAAGGAAAGAATGAGGACAGACGAAGCCTGATATTTTACATTCGTATTTTATTATGAAGAGCTATTGCAGAAAAATTCACAACGCGGGTTTCTCCGAATCTGCGCGGTATTCGCACTTTCGCGGAGNATTATGAAGAGCTATTGCAGAAAAATTCACAACGCGGGTTTCTCCGAATCTGCGCGGTATTCGCACTTTCGCGGAGATGTCATAAGGATCTTTCATTTCAGTTTTGGTCAGAAGCAGGTATAAGCTACAGTAAAGGGAATAAAAAGTATTTAATTTGAAATATCTCAGTTTATTAAGGAGTGGAGAGGTTTCCGCCGTTTTTAACACCGGGGTCTAGAGAACCGCTGAGGGTGAAGCGAGGTGAGAACGGAGTAGTGCCGGGATGCAAGGGCGGGGGAAACTGGAGATCCCAGAGAAAACCCGCCTACCAGCGGCATTGTCATGCACAATTCCCACTTGCGAAAAACCGGGAGTGACCCGGCCGGAAGCCGAACCCGGTTTACCTCGATGCGAGACGAGTGCTCTAGCTGCTGCGCTACGGCGGTATCTAAGTACGTTAAGAAAATTTAGGTAGAAAAAATGGTGTTTTGCAGAAGAACTAAAAAAATAATCTGCAAAAATCGTGATACATAAGTAGACAGAGAATCCGCAAGCGACGTCACCGGAGGATGGTGGTGGATTTGTGGATTCGTCCGACAACTTATTTGGGGCCACAGCCGGAGTCACTCTCAACGGTGTGGGGCGGTCATTTTTCTTTACATTTCTGACTCTGGCCGCTATGTTCGATATGGGGGACATCAACCTTGACTTCAATGTTCTTAAACCTAAAAAATCTAAAAAAATTTGTAAAAAGCAAAAAATTAAAACTCGTAATATCGAGAGAAAATGCATTACTGACACAAATCGCCATGTTGGATGTGGGTGACTTTGATGATTGTTTCTCGTAAAGATGGTGGATCACAGCGACTCTCTGGTACGGTGATAAGTAGACGACTGATTAGTTGGTTCCCCTCGACCTCTGGCCCAATTAATCATTGACTTTATAGCTTATATAGCTGCTGCCTTCCCCCGCCAAAGTAAATTGTTGACTTTGTGTAACACGTGTCTCCTCGCCTCTCCCCCTCACCATCACCAACCCTCACTCCACCCGACTATCAATCCCTCTCACAATTTACTCTCCATTGATGAACACCTTATCTTCCACCAACACTACCCATCCCCCACCCAACTATGCACTCTTATATATACTATAACTCGACCCTCCTCACCCCCTATTCCAACCACCAACCCACCACTCGACTTTCCACCCCATTATCACATCACCATAACCTCTCTCTTCCAAAACCCGATCTCTCCACCTTACTTCCGACACCAATCCCTTCCCCACACTCCAAGCTAGTTTCCTCCATTCCATTTACTCAGAATAGTTCGACTTAGAAATCGGTTTCTCTCCACTCAAACCAATCAGTTGCCATACTTCTACTTATTACTCAATTCATACTTATCCTTTAATTTTTGGCTTAAAGTTTAAACACTCTAGTGATCATGGCTGATCTCTGAATCTACACTCTCCCACCCCCTTCCAAATTATTACTGGCTCTACATAACACCCGACGCCACCACTCTCTCACAGCCCCATAATTTTCCCAGTATAGCTCGACCACACCACTACCACTATATTGTGTTAGAGATTTAATGATGACACCTCATGGCTGACGTAATATTGACTGTTGGCCATGAGACATCTCGACCTTTGCAGATAAATATTTAGTAAAAGACGCCCAACGTAACATTTCTTAGTCTGATGTGAGGTTCTACATATCGCTCTACCATCACTAACGTTTTTTTTTTTGTTTTTTATTTATTCTGGGGATAAATATTGTATGCATATTTTTTCACAGCAAGGTAAAATGTCTGCTCAAATATCAACTACCTGTAAGACCAGCGAGTTATTGGATCATAGTGATAATATGAAGCATTTATTTAATAGAAGCCCTCACACCAGTATCTGATTTCGTCTTTGGTGGTACCATCCCTGATTCCAGCTGGATTACCTATATTTTTGACGATGTCATTCGCAAACCTTAACGAATAAACCCTTGAAAATTGGAATCTACAAGCACAGCACAGCTGAATCAGATCGACATAATACACGTAATGGTCTAACCTCTTTTTAAATCATAGTTGGTCACCAATTTTCAAACCAATTGCCATTGAGCGACAGGACTCAGTTCGCATTTACCACTTTAGTCAACGATATGCCACATTAGGCGAGAAGAAATTTAATAACCATAATTAGTTTAATACCATGTAAAAAACTTTTACTGTAACAGTTAAGCCAACCGAGGATACCATTACCAAATCATTTCAGTGATGCATCAACATATAGAGCCAATAGCACAGTAATCAGAAATACACAAACCAATAGGTTGCCAAACAACAAGACTGGCCAATTATACAAAATGATATCAACACCAACCAGCAATAGCAACCATATCAACCATAAGTAGTACTGACCAGACTGCCCATAAGACCGACCACTAATACAGACTCTCAAAGACATCAGGCCATGCCAAACAGCCATACCAACTGACCATACCAAATAACCATACTTTCTGGCCAACCATAAAGACTAACCAACTAACAAGACTGACCGACTGTTCTTAGCGCCATACTCTATATTCTACCTGTCCTCAACAATCAGGGATATTCCGACTTATTGCATTGAAGCCTTAACCCGAATACCTCCCCATGGTTTCTCGGAAAGCTCTTGTCATCACTTATAGTACTTTTCAAGTCTCTTCCCAGTTCTGTGGCTAATTCCTTCCAAATCTAATGAAGATCTAGATATTTTATTATATTCGCGAAATATAAGTTAATGCCCTTACTTTCTGTGATTTATTGCAACCATTGCCTTATATTTTTTATTTTCAAACACTCTGTGATGATGCTGCATCGTGTCATCAATTGCACACACATCACGCAATGGTGGCTTTACCAACCACAGACTATGAAGTTAAGCCTTGAATTTTCCGTGGCATGTGTATAACTGCACACATTAATGGTTGAGAGTGATCCATTCCAGTTCGAGTCTGTTTTTCACATTCGATAACAGCTTGTGTGTAATTCTCCCTTTCTTAGATGTTTCCCATTCTTCTTGTCACTTTTGGAGAACTTCATCCATTACTTCTTGTTTTTATATCTTCGATAGTCTGCCAGTCTATGATCTCTCCACTACAATGACCCGATATCTTACCAGTTTATCAACTGGCAATACTCCAGCCAAGACTGGGAGTGACTTATTAGACACTCTCTTGTACTCCTTAGTGATGGTCAGCAGTGCTGCTCTGTAAAAACCTGCGAGATTCCTTTTATGCCTTACAAGCTCAGCACTTGTATGCCATATATTGACCCCATATGATATAATGACCTCGAACACTACCTTATATATATTTTGAGTGCTCTAAAATGTAGGCCCGACCTTGTGTTTCGAATGGTCTACATACTATATGTGTTTCAGGAAGCTCATATTTTCATCCATGATAACTTCCAGGTATTTTATCTCGTGCACACACTCCACCAAGTCCCCATCAAAGTGTACAGTCACTGGCCTCTGCAGTTGCCCCTTGAGCGGCATGATCTTCGTCTTAGATATGGAGACTTCTAACTTCACTTGTTTGGACCATATCAAATTGTTATGATTTATGCTTTCTCCTCAAGCTGCCGCCTTGAAATTCTAGATATTATGTTAATACCATCATCTGCATAGCCGAAAGACACACACTAAGGGTAGACTCAACTCCAAGAATCCATCGAAGAGGACATTCCATAAGATCGGTCCAACGACCGACCACTGGGGTCAACCCTTCGTGAGGCTCTTCTTTACTTGCACATTCAGGGCAGAGTATGTGCTCTCTCTGAATGCAAAGAAGTCCAAAATTATCCTGTAGATGTTCGTTGGACATCTCTTCCTCCTCAGATGGTGCACTACCACCAAGTATTGTCAAAAGCTTCTGCTATATCCAGGAAAAACCTAAGTATATACTTTGCCTTACTGATTTTCACATACTTTATTACATCATGCAGAGCAAAGTATGTACTCATTCTTATGCGAAAGCCATATTGTTTCGCACTGAGGATTCCCTCTGCTCCCAAAGCCATTTTGAGCCTCCTGTTAATCAGCTTCTCATAGACTTTTCCCAGTAACTGAAGCAACACCAGAGGTCGGTAGGATCTTACATCTTCAGGATCCTTCATGCCTTTCTTATATATGATCCACATACTTGCCTTTTTCCATGGGATTGGAAACACACCAGAAACAAGACAGTCATTGTAGGTCTTCAATAATTCCTGTTTTATTATCGTGAAGCTTATTTAAATATGTTTGCCCCTAAGCCATCAGAGCATGGGGCTTTCCCATTCTTCAATCGGTACATTACTAATGTTAATTCCTCCATAATGAAAACCAGCGCATTAACTTCCTCAGGAATTTCACCCATATGATGTCTCTTCCTGACGTGCTCCTTTACACAATTTTCCTGAGAGTCGTCAGGGAGGAGTGTGTGGAGCAGAAAAACCAGTAATACATACTGATCAACCACCTGGTCATAAAGAATGACTAGACCAGTTGGCCAACCAAACACCCAGACCCACCACATGAAAAATCGACATGACTGATCATACTAAACGACTATGCCGACTAGCTGACCATACCAACAGACCACACTGCCCATATCGCCCATGCAAAGCACACCAAGCATATCTACAATTCCGATTATGTCAACAAAACAAGCCTGACAGGCAACACTCGTCACTAAAAACCGATAAACTGAAAAGACAAATGGAAAAAACCAACCATCAAGACCAACTGGTCCAAGCAACCAAACCATTAAACCAGATTAAATGACCAGACAAATCAGACCTAGCAGCGAGACCAGCCAAACCGAATATCAAGACAGACTCCTGGTTAAACTGATTCCTGGCAAGAATGAATCTTGCCGAGACTGAATCCTGCTGAGACTGACTTCTGCCAAGACTAATTCCTGGCGATACTGATTCCTGGCGAGGTTGATTCTCGGCTAGATTTATTCCTGCAAGATACATTCTTGGCGATAGTGACTCTTGGCCAAACTGACATTTGCTGAGATTGTCTCTTGGTGAGACTGACTCCAACCAAGGCTAACAACTGCCGAGAATGACTTGGCGATACTAATTCCTGCCGATACTAATTCCACGCGAGACTGGTTCCTAGTGATACTTGTTCATGGTCATACTGGTTCCAAGCATTACTTGTTTCTGGTGATACTGGATTCAGGTGATACTGATTCCTAGAGAAAGAGATTCCTGTCGAGACTGGTTCCTGGCGATATTGGTTCCTGGCGATACTATTCCTGGCGATATTGACTGCTTCCGAGACTGACTATTGCTGAGAGTGATTGCTGACTAGATTGACTACGGACGAGATTAACTACTGCATAGACTGATTCCTTATGGGACTGATTTCAGACAACAATAATCTTTAACGAGATTGATTCCTTACAAGACTGATTCCTGGCAAAACAAATTCCTGGCGATTTGACTGATGCCGTGATAGATTCCTGTCGAGAATGTTTCCTCGCGAGACTGATTCCTACCGAGACTAATACCTGGCTAGACTGATTCCTGGTGAGACAGATTCCTGGTGAGCCTTATTCCTGGCGGGACCCGTTCCTGGTGATACTGGTACCTGTAGATACTGGCTCCTCGCGAGACTTCTGCTGAGACTTATTCCTGACGAGACAGATTCCTGGCGAGAGTGACAATTGCCCAAAATGACTACTGCATAGAATTACTAATGTCGAGACTGATTTCTGGCCAGATTGATTCCTGGCAAAATATATTCCTGGTGAGACAAATTCCTGCCGAGGCTAATTCCTGGCGAGAGATATTCTTGGCATTACTGGTTCCTGGCGATACTGATTCGTCGCGATATTGACTCATGCCGAAATTGACTCCTGGTAAGACACTTTCCGGAGTATGATTCCTGGCGGGATTGATTCCTGGCGAGACTGGTTCTTGGTAAGACTGGTTCCAGGTGAGACTGATTCCTAGCGATACATAATTCAAGCGAGACTGGTTTACTGGTGATAATATTCATGGCGATATTATTCCTGGCGATACTGACAAATTCCGAAACTTATTACTGCCGAAACTGACTACTGCCGAAACTGACTACTGCCGAGACTTACTCTTGGTGATAATGGCTACTGTAAGGACTTTAGTTGTTTTACATTACAACGAACTTCGAAGGAATTATTATATCCATTTATGTCGGTAACTCATCTTGTTCATTTCTATTCATGGCATATACCGACCATTTGAAGCCGCCATAACTATGCTACTGTCATATGGAAGATGACCGATGTTATCTGGAAATATATTATCCAACGATATTCAAGGCCATATGAATGGATGCTGGAGAACATGCCATCGACACCGCACGTACGCGAGCATGCCTACGAGCAGCGATGTTGTACCATCTGGTCGGGTTCGAACTGACAGCACATTTACCGACATCACCGATGCCCAATAGCACTTCTCCAATTTGCTAAACAATTCTCCAATCTTGTCGCGAACCATCCATCTGATTGGCGAAATATTTCAGCTCTTGCTCTACTAAGGAACGCAACTTATGTTCCCATATTTTTACATTAAAATTGTAAAGTAGAATTCCTTCTGTGACCCCGTTGGGAATCTATTCCAATTCGCCTTTGTAGGAGCGAGTCCTATAGCCACTGCGTTAACCGCAGCACCTTAAAGTAATCTAAGAAAATCATCTATACAGCGGCAACGTCCACCAAGTCCCTCAAAGCGAAACTCCTGATTTAACCACACCGGGAATCCAACACGTTTCGCCGTGGTGAGAAGCGGGAGGTCTCATCACTACACCAACACAGATTTCCATCAGAGTAGCAATTCGCATTATGATAACATTTTAGTGTTCATATTTCTTGCTTTTCTAGTTGTCAGTTGTACCACTCGTTGATAAATGTCGCTGGGCCGATGATATTATTAATTGTTACGTATGGTGTAGGGATCAAAAGGCTGGGGGTAAAATCTTACAAAGTGGTTCAGTTTGCTGTAAATTATCAGCAAGAAAATATTTGTTTAGACTATCAATTGAACATTTAATAGTGACATGCGGAAAAGTAATTTCGACAAAGTAATGTGTCTGAACGCAGATTTTGATGCTTAAAAAACAAATACTATCGATTTAATTTTATATTTCTAAATGAGGACGCCAGAACAAAATGAGGAATGTTGCTTGTTATGATTAATCTACTAAAAATGTTTTGTAAAAATGAACTATGAAGTTGTTTGGCACTTTAAAACATAAATTATTTCGGGATTGAAATACATCTCTCACAATGCAACTTCTTATTAATTTTCATCATACCGGGCAAATTTTTGCAGTGCATGTGTAATTCAATTTATACGGGATTTTATATACAAATGAGCGTTGTTTCTCAATCTCATGTGTCAGGACGTTTCAAAATAAAAAGAAACTAAATTACACTTTGCAATTAAATGCGTTTCGAACACAAATGCATCGTTATCTATCGCCAAGTCACGTACTTGGGCACCTCTCGTATTCTAGTGCAAACTAACAAGCTGGAAGGTGCATTTCTGCACGCGTGTCTCACGGAATAGGGTCACTGAAACTACTAACTTCACACTTAGATGTGGAGCGACGTTAATTGTGCTGAGACGCAAAGCGAACTAAATGTAAACATGTGTGTTGTTACGCCAAGATGTGTCTCGTTCCTAGTTGATTAATCACATTTTGAAATAGATCTCTGAAAAACAAATATGTAGTTCGTATAGTAATGTTGGCAGAAAACTAAGAGAGATAGGTACATATAATGATACCTTTCATTAAGTGTAAATTTTAAATTACAAGGACAATTGAAATCAGTTTCATGAGTTTCATACTCATTAGACTAATACTTTGATCCGCAGGTGGCTGAGCTGGTTAGTCACATGGCCTCCCACGTGTGAGTTCCCTTGCTCAATCCCAGACTCTGGCGAGCAGGAAATTTTCGGAAGGGGTTTCTCGTGGAGAGCGTGAGGGACACTGTCGTGGTGTGGGGGTTTCCTTGGGGCTATCCCGTAACCTCTCCCGTTTTCATTCCATTGCGTCTCCACTCCTATCTCGTATCATATCGGGGACTGCGGTGACTGAGAGCTTAGACTGCTCGCCTTCCACCAAGGCAAACAGGGTACAATCCCCGGCCGGGTCACACCAGAATTTTTGCAAGTNGGAACTTCCCGTTTCCCCCGCCCACACATTCGGGCGCTGCTCCATACTCACTTCGGTCCACCCTCATCGGCTCTTAAGAACTCGATGTTAAGAGCCGCCAAAATCCCTCGCTCATCTCAAACATTTCTCGAGCTGTCCGGAGCGAAAGGTCTGTCCCGCGGGTAGGGCAGTTGGCTCCGCTAAGCGCCNGAGCTGTCCGGAGCGAAAGGTCTGTCCCGCGGGTAGGGCAGTTGGCTCCGCTAAGCGCCAGTCTCCTCTCATCTATATGTGAACCTAACTAACGTGGGAACCACGCGTGGCTTTTCATTTTCAGGACAATAATTATCGTAACAGTGGCATATCAGTTTTATATTGTATTCGTGGTTCCTTCGCACTTTTTTAATCAAACCTTTGAAAATTCACTCTATGCATGACATAATGTTGGTTGTTTCCTAAATACGCAAATGATCACAAGCGTGTATTACATCAAGTACCACATTTTTGTTTAATTGAAATTATTTTTATCTTTAAATTATAAGATTTCATTTATAAATATTTTCCATTAACAGTGAGAAAGTATGTGTGTTGGTAATGTCCAGTAAGAAATTGTTATTATGCAAAATACTGTTACCCTGAGTGCACGAAAGTGGGGCGTTGTCCCTCCGGTGTAATTTTCTACACACGGTTAAGCTTTGTTTTCACTGGGCGGAGGAATATCCTGGATTCAGGGCCTTTGCAAAGTGTGGTGGAACACAGAATGAACTATACTAGCAATTTCAAAGTGCAATTTTATCACCCCTTATGATACCATGTAAGATATAGTCATCTGATAATAACAGTTTTTATGTTTATAGTTGGCGGAATTATAGAGATTGCACTGAGAGAATAATTTTAGCGGGGCTTTTAGAAGTATTCTCTTGACCTTGAACAATTCATAGACAGGAAACTTAACGATTTATTTGATTCGTCGCCATAAGAATTTCAGGCGGTTTTATTAACACCATCGGCGTGTATTGTAGTCGACCTCTTTGGCGAGAACGGTAGTGTGACTGACGTGTTACTGTTAGGAAGTTCCGCGTTGATGTTCCATTTGAAACGTAGCGGGCAAAAAATTGCAGATTATTTTTAATAAGATTTACGCTTAGATGTGAATATGAAAATGGAGGTAAGAGAGCGGGCAACAACAGTCAGTGTATCATCTCTCATTTATTTTGTTTTTACACGAGGATATTACGAAAAGGCTTACGGTGTTGCATAAAGCACGAATTGTTATCATGCTATTCAGTATTTATAATAATATTTTAAAAGTTAATTGTCAGGAGGTTTCAAATTGAACTGTATGTACAGTGCATTTTCATGCCACTACAGCTTGTATGCCATTAATTTTTTTTTGCCCTACCTAGCATTTAATTCTACGGGTGTTTTTTCTACATACACTTTGTGTCTGTGATTTTACTATAAATTTCCTTATTCTCAACGACTATAAAAAATGCACTTTCTTCCCTCTCCTTCCCACCTCCAAATAAATTGTACTACTGAAACATTTTTTTACCAACGGTTAGTCATTCGATATAAAGTTTCTATACTTGCTGATGCCACTAATAGATCTGAAATAAAAAAGCTTTCGAGAACCTGGACTCCTCGGCATCACTTACGTAACCACCTTGCGAATTCTTTCTTGCAGCATTGCTACAGTTACATACATGTAAATACGTAGTAGGCGAAGTCGTACGTTAATAAAAAGATAAATAAATCAGCAACCCTTGTGGAATAATTCAAGCTTGTGGCGTCATATTGCACTTTCAGATGTTTGTCGTCGCCATTATAGAGCGTACTTGCGCAAAAGGCACACGCGAACGAAGGCCCAGGCCTCTGCGAGAAGCGAAAGAGTTGCTGAAATTACGGCCGGTGTTAAGTCAATCAAATATTCGTCGCGACATTACGGTGTACGGCAGCGCGGTACATCAGTGAGAACCGAGTGTTGATGGCAGACCACGGCCATAGAAATACAACAATTCTTCAGTTAAGAGTTTACAACCAAGCATACACGGTTGTGTTGCGTAGGGTTGTTAGTACTGGGTAATATGGGACAATGAATCGACGATCTATTTATTGACTGTTTTAGCTAGCCGAAGAATTACCAATATAGACAATATAAATGTGAAACATTAATAGTCATATCACTAATACCGGGGTGTGAAGTGAGTTCCATAACTGTAAGAGACACCGCACAAACTACAGTTTTTTTTTGTTCCTAGTTAGAAAATATACTTTTGTAACGGATAGGTTCTAATTTATTTTGACAACACTTCCATTTTTTGGCATGTGGTTGGTAAATTTGAAAATATCTTGTATTGAAAACTAAATATTTGGCCAGTGTTTCGGAATAAAATTTGAAATTTATCGTTGTTTTATGATAATTTTCCAGAAAAATTTTTTTATTAATACGAGGGGGAAAATAAGAAAATAAGTTTAAAAGAAGTTTGAATGGAAGCATGTAAACAAAATTATTACAGTGAAAATTAAAATATATGTACTAAATAATGACATCTCATAAAATATATACATTACATTACGTTTGTAACTTTTAGGTAACTAACCTCTTTAGTATTTTCTAAATTAAGAAGGAATTAATAATTTAATTTAATATTGTATTTTGACAGTCAAAGTTTGGTTGATATTTTGATATGTAGGTTANTAGAAGGAATTAATAATTTAATTTAATATTGTATTTTGACAGTCAAAGTTTGGTTGATATTTTGATATGTAGGTTAAAGAAGAAGTGTAAGTTATGTTGTAATAAAAACTGGCATCTGTTTTCATTACAGTTTCACACATATGCGAGAGAAAATTATCGTGCGACATTTCATACATTGCGTAATTTGATTTAACAAAAGAAGTGGAGTGAAGCTGTTTGTATGAAACTTAATATCCTGGCCTTGAGAATGGATGAGGGTAGGAGAGATAAGCATGGAGCAGCGACGGAATGAAAGGGTTTGGGAGTGGGAGATCCCCAGGAAAATTCGCCAACATCATCCCGCACGATTTTCAGGGGGGAAAATTCGGGACCGATTAAAAAGGAATCAAAACCGTTTCGTCTTGGTGGGAGGCGAGTATTCTAGCCACTGCGCCAACGTGGCCTCCGACTTAACAAAAGGCTCAAAAATTAATACGCGTCATACTGGAAGGTATGTAAGGTATAACCGTAAATGATTTAGCTACTTTACATGGGATGATAGTTAAATACAGTTTAAAAGTAGTAACGTGTGACATCTTAATACGTTAAGGAATATCACACAGGGTATTGAACTAAAATTGTAGCAAAAATATCTTATTACGTCTGTTATTGTGCAGAGTTTAAGTGGTGGAGTAAATAGCAACGCGGACTGGTAACTCGAAGGGCGTGAGTTCGCCCGCATCATCCGACAAGTATATTTTCGCAATATGTATAGTAATAAAAACGTAATTTTATAGCTATCGTAAGGGTAGCAGTTTATTTAATTGTAGATATTGGTTAAATTTTATGTAAAACATCAGTAAACGACATTTGCAAAGCATTGTTTATTGGTTAGTATAATGTATGCAATAAAATAATTGCCAGATAACCACAAATGTTATAAATGTCAGTAAGCCTTTGGTTGGTAAATGAATGGGCATTGGTTGGTATTCAACTAATAACACAACTTATGGAATGTATACTTTTATTTACTGGAGATTGCATATCTTGTAATATCTACAACAGTCTGTGTACTCATAAAAATAGTGAAGTTTTGACATTCAGAGCTTTTACCGTGGATTAGTTTAATGTGTTCTCATGAACTTGAAAATTTTGTAGTTTTAAAATAATAAACCTGAATCGGGTGAAAAACAAGCCAAATCGTTTCAAACAAAGTCGTTTGAGGCAATAATAAACTGCAAACTTAAGTCATTTTTACTTGTTTAAGTTGAATATGTTTATTCTAAGTTATTAACGGATAATGCATTTCATATAATTGTCAATCACCAAATGTACTTACAGTCAACTTCTTTTTCACTTCATTTAATCTGCCTTTTCAGGTTTAAAAAGAGCAGTCTTGGGGTAACTGCAACCATGGAGGAAATTCTAGCCACCTGGTCAGTGGTTCTCCTGTTGAAGGCGGTAGCCGTGGGCTTTTCCCATTATTCAGGTCTCTGACTGGCTTTTTTGTACGTCATCGAGCGTCACGTACGACTAACCGTGGCCATTATATTGCATAGTGCGTGGCTCATAAACTACTTCCACGTAACTCAAAAGTGTTCGAGGGAATCTGGTGTTTAGCTTTTGAGTATGTTTCAAAAACATTAGTGACGAAAAACTACGTTATCATTCATGAACCGAAACTAATCACTAGTTTAATCAAAAAGGCAAAAAAATGTAGAAGTTCGTGCAAAATAATTGAATCGACACTTATCTATAACATGCATGACGGTGTCACAGTTAGAAGACTTTTCCGTGAAATTGTGGAGAAGTGCTGATTGAAAATTTCTCAGAATTATTCCTAAAATTTCGAACACTAACAAATGGCCATAAATTTACTACTAAATTTTTGTAGGTCCTTTTTATAAACAAAAAGTTACTCATAACTATTGAGCTTACTTTTCTCTGCATGTGTGCAAATAAATTTTAACGAAATTCTTAAAAGTTCATATTGGAGGTAAACGTTGACATATTATTGACAGAAATATCATTAAACAGGTTGAGTATAAAATAATACACAAACTTTAAACGTCTAAAATATCAAAAACAAACAACCTACAACTTTGGTTGACCAATAAAATGAACCGTGAAACCGTGAAGTTTGTTTACCATATCTTTATAAATGTTGGATGTGACCACCACGAGCGGCCCGAACGACATCTACGCGATAATCAAACTCGTTCCACACTCTTGTCAGCATGTCGAGTGTTACGGTTTGGATGGCGTCCGTAATCCTCGTTTTGAGGTCGTCAATGTTAGCCGGCAATGGTGGACGAAAAACTTGATACTTTATGTACCCCCATAGAAAAAAATCGCACGGGGTAAGATCCGGGCTTCTTAGGGACCTGTGATGAAGAGCCTGAACACCAGCTGCTCCTCGATTAATTCATCGTTGCGGCAACGTCTCGTTCAGGTATCCGCGACCAGCTAGGTGCTAATGGGGTGGCGCACCATCCTGCTGGAAAATTAAGTCCCCCGCCGCCTCTTCTAACTGAGGAAACAACCACTCTGTAAGCATGTTCAAATAAGGGATTCCAGTAACAGTGGGCTCGTGAAAAAAGAAAGGGCCGAAAACAGTATCTTTGGATACAGCGCAAAACACGTTCACTTTGGAGGAAGCGCGCTCGTGGTCGGTGGCTTCATATGGAGGCTCCTGACTCCATATCCGCACGTTGTGCTAATTCACCTTACCATTTGTATGGAACGTCGCTTCATCGCTAAAAACCAGCTTAGACATGAAGGCATCGTCTACCTCGTTCTGGGCAAAAACAAAAGCACAGAAATCACGTCTCAGTTCTTTATCCCTTTCGGTAAGAGCCTGTACCAGCTGTAACCTGTATGGTTTGTACTGCGATCACTTTCTCAACACTGTCCATACCGTCAATTGAGGGATTTATATTTCCCTGTTAGCTTGTCGAGTTTATTTTCTCGGACAGCGAACGAATACCTGTTGAATCCGTTGCACATTCTCTTCGGGCACACGTGGCCGCCCGGAACTTTTGCCTTTGCAAAGACTCCCTATGTCCCGGAACTGACGAAACCAACGTACGATACTCCACCTATCGGGAGGATGACGTCCGTATTTGCAACGAAATTCACGTTGAACAATCATAACCTATTCACATTTAGCATACTGAATAACACAGAACGCCTTCTGTTGTTCCGTCGCCATCGTGATGCGGACTAACACACAACACACGCTCATAGTGCGATGACAGACGCTCCCAGTGTGATCTCTCGGCACATTAAGGAAACATCAGACCGTCCCCTTCACATTCACGTGTCAAATGCGAGCTCGCTTCCCTCTCACCACCTCAAACCTAGCGTTACGATCGTCATCCAAACCGTAACACCGGACTTTCTGACAAGAGCGTGGAACGAATTTGATTATTGGGTAGATGCCGTTCGGGCCACTAATGGTAGTCACATTGAACATTTATGAATGTATGGGTTAAACAAACTTCACGGTTCCGCGGTTCATTTTATTTGTCAATCAAGGCTGTATGTTGTTTGGTTTTGATATTATAGACCTTCAAATTTGGGATATTCTTTTATTATCATCCTATAGATGAAACCAGAAACATTTGAATCATTACAAAGAGAATTTAAATACACGCGTAACTTACCCGCGATTCGAATTCACGACTAATCGTAAAATTCAGCTAGCTTACAATAAACTGCATCACGAGGTAGGATTCGGAGCATCGACTTCCGGTATTATAATCAGTGTAATGTTTTGAGTGATTGGGTTCACTAACCTGAAATGTTTACTGAACCAATATTTTGAAAATAAGTGTCTGGGCCAATAAAACACATAAGATTACAAGGCGTACCATAACGCTACTTGTTTCGAAAAATTTTATGGAAATCGGTTGATTGGTCACCGAGATGTGACATAAAAACATCATTTTCTTAAACAGAGCTATTTCACTAAACTGCTTTAAAAGAGGCTTTGTACACGATGTTTGTAATATATAATGTCACCATAAAAGATTTTATTGAATTTGTTAAATTGTTAAATAGATATACCAAACATATGAAGGTATTTAAATGGCCGATATTTTTAAAATCATTGTATGGCCCAATTAAAATCATATAACTTTATTTGGTCTTCTGTTGGCGTAAAAAAGTTTTTGGAAATTAGTTAAATAATTTTTCAAGTCTGACAGAATGTTCAGTTTACTCACCTGACACTACTTTGCAAAAAATCCGGCGAAGGAGGATCTTTGTATGTATAACGGTTTATTGGCCCTCGATATATGGCATAACAACTCCATTGATCATGTGACGATCTTTATAAATGGAGAGCAAAAATTTATGTACATGCACATTCGATTATTTTCATATATATATAACATACACAGTTAACTTTGTATCTATTGCATAGTTTCGTAGATAAAGCATACAAAACTTAAATGTTTGTGTACGTGCCATTCAGAAAATCAGAGACTAAATATATTAAACATATGAATTAATTGAGCCTACCACAGTACATCTACGTCACTGATTTTGAAATAAATCGGTTGATTGTTTGCCAAGATACAGCATACAAACATTATTTCATGTGGGGCTATCTCACAAAATGACGGAGAAATGAGGATATGCATAGACAATTTTGATGGATAAAACTGATAATGTCTGCATACAAAGTTAAGTTGAAACTTGTTTTGCAGTTTAATAGAAAATAAAGTGAGTTTAAATGATTACATGGCGCTATTTTGAAAATATGTGTGTGACTCTTTTAAAGTTTATAAGTTTTCATGGCCTGCCATAGTTCTTCTTGTTTGCCACATTTGGTAGATATTGTTTTTTTTTTTTCAGAGATATCAAATAATGTTAATTTGTCATGTGATACTATTTTACAAAATGGTGAACAAAAGAGATTTTCAGTGTAAACATTTTAATGGTTGTAATATTAACAGCCATCATACTAAGTTTCATTGGAATTTATTTCATGGTTTCGACGATATAACATACAAAACTTATATATATATATATATATGGACACAATTTTCAAAATAAGTATATGGCACACCTAAAACATATCAGTTAACATAACCTACCGCAGTACCACGTGTTTGCCATATTTTGTAGGAATCGGCCAATTGTTTCCCTAGATATGACACAAAAACTTTATTTATTCGTGTGGCATTATCTTACAAAATGGAGAACAAATGAGGCTCCTTGTAGACACATTTGATGTTTGTTATATATACACCCAGCATAAAAAGTTAAGTTGGAATTGATTAAAGTGTTTCGAGATATTACATATTATACTAAAATAGCTATATGGTTGCCATTTCCAAAAGAAGTGCCTGACACACTTGAAACATATTTGCACATATAAACTGCTGAAGTACTACATGATTCCCAAATTTGGTAGAAACTGTCAATTGTTTCCCGAGAAATTACACAAAAACATGATTAATTCATGTACCGCTATCTTACAACATGGCCTGCGAAAGTCACTTTTTTTTTTGGCTTATTTGATGTTTCTAATAGATACTGTCAGCGTACAAAATGTGGCAGAAATTGATACAATCGTATGGTTGTATTACCAAATAAACAGAAATATATGTATGGCCACCTTTTTGAAAATAATTGTCTAATACAGATTAATTACATATATTTACCTGGCGTATCATAGTATTTCATATGTTAAAAATTTTACGCAGATTAGATGAGAAGTTTTCGAGATATAAAATAAAAGGTATATTTTGTTATGTGACACTATCTTACAAAATTGCAGACTAACAGCAATATTAACATGTGGGTTTAATGTTTACGACTTGCTCTGTCAGGATACAATATTTGGTTTAAATAGGTTTTAGGTTTTCCGTGGCGAGTCATCCACCACCGCCCCCGTGACTGGCCTTGCGTAAGATTAGCTAACTAAATTTAGAATTTCCAAAGTGATGTATCTCAAAACATATGCGTCAGATACAAAAATACAGAAATGCCCTGCATTGAACCTTACTACACACTTTTAGAGAGTAAAATTATAGGGTCACCGTCTGCGGTGCGGGATGTTCTGGGTTAAAATCCTAGGTAAGGCACGAGTGTTAGTTTAAGTTAAGTAAATGGTTAATTTGTAAGCCGTCCCTGATAGGCCTTCATGCATAACACCGGCGGACGTTAATGAGCCCTATACAATTCAGTTGAATTTTAAATGCCCATAGGTAGTTCTACTCGCAGCACGACGAGAACATAGTACGCCAGTTCAGAATCCTGAGCGTAGCGACGATAGCGCACTTGACACGCGTGGTCGCGTCGATCTTGTCGCTCCCGAGCTTCTTGGACAGAAGTGCAGAGAACATCTCCAAGTATATACAGTCTATTCACGGCTTCTTCACAGTTTTTAAATCAAACCTTTGAAAATTCAGCCCATGCATGACACATTTGGCCATCTCCTAAATATTCCATATATCACTAGCGTTTTATACTCCTGTTAACACAGAAGTATTTTAATTGAGGTTTTATTGAAATTTAACGTATATTTAATCTATAAATTATAACATCATGTTTATAAATAATACGAATAAATACTGGAAGAAAATAGGTGTGTTGGGAATGACTTGTAAGAAATATTTCTCATGCAAAATATTATTTAACTGATTATGCGTACGAATGCGGTGAGTTGTCACTTTGATGTTATTTTCTAGACTAGGTTAAGCTTTGTTTACGTGAGGCGGAGGAAAATCTTGAATATATAACTTTAGCAGGGCTTCAGAAAAGTTGGAAGTAACCATGAATGGTCTATAGGCGTGCCTTATATCTGCGATCGTTTCACGATCGTGCTTATCATATCGCGCGTACGGCAAAGAGACTTGTCCTTTACTCAAATGGGCGTTGAATGTACACGTATTTGTAACATTAGGTCTAGTAATACATCTTGTACAATAAACCCACACAAAAGTCATACAGATATTCTGGGTAACATTATACCTATATGGGTAACTTTGCACCATTCTTTTGAATTTATAGTAACGACACACCCTCCCTTTTCACTTTTATATGTACTTATAGTTATCAGATATATTTATAAGGAAGACAGCAATGTGCAGGATGTCTTTCAGTATTTATTGGAAATTTAATTACGAGGTTGTGCACAGTTGCCCTGAGTGTACAAGGTTACCCCGAATAACTGTTTATGAGCCGTAAAATATAAGACAACATTAACTTAATTACGTTTATCAGCATGTTTGAGACTGCTAGTTTCTGTAAATGCGATGAAAGTAACGAGCAGCGCTCTCTGCGAAGTCGGGTGGACTGTATAGCTTCAGGAGATCAGCCCTCCTCCGACTAACTGGCAGGTGGGCTCGGCGGTGGTTGGTTGTCAGGCATAATCGCCCGCCAACGCACCGACGTGGCGAGAACAACGTTAATCCCCCTCAAACCCGGGCACCGTAGCAGGCCACCCGCATCTTATTTCCGCCTTTCAGGAGGGGGTAAAAGAGGATTCATCCCCTTTCCCTCAGCAGCAACAACCACCCTCCCGCAACCCTCTGGCTTTTCTCACCAAGTCGAGCCTCGGCGCAAGAGCAGCAGACTTTATCTCTGCGGAGTCTGCGAGCAGAGGATCTTTCTTTTTAAACAGCCTCATCTGCAACCGCCTTTTCAGCGGGTGGGAGGGGTAGGGTTGGGAGGCGGCATCGTAATCGGATTAGCCGTGTAGCTGCGTTTCCATCCTCCCACTTCCCCTTCGTGTATATCTCACCGTGTTATTGTGCTGAACAATGGTGCTGTCGAGCGTGGAAATATGACTCTCGGGATTAGGAACACTTCGCCATGAAGCTGCCGGGTCATACCGACTCTTCAAAGGTCTTCTGACGTCATCGCAACTTTACGTTTTTTGTGACATTATTATCTTTATTCTAAACTGTTTGCCGAAATTGAGAGCGCTATACGACATGCTGCATAACTAAATACAGATTTTCAAAAAGTGAAATTATTTTCCTATAGATTTTCCTGTAGCTGTGACTGATCACGTACGTAAGCTATTGCCTAAATAAAACCTGAATTATTATTTGAATTTCAAAATGGCAGGTTTTGTAAAATAGCTTGCATGCTTATGGATAATAAGAAATTATTAGTTGTAAAAAAAAAAGGATAAATCTACAATGATACCAATGTTACCACCTTGGGGCTGACTTATAATCAACCAGTTGACATTTATATTTTTTGCTACTAAAATTCTTGAAACACCATAAAATATGATTTTGTGGATTTAATTTATTGCGTCATACATAAGGTATTAACTAACATTTATGTTATACAATGTTAATTGCTCGGCATCTTTAAGAAAAATTTTTAAGTTTCGCGTTGATGAATTCACGTGATAATTAATAGAAAAAATTGACGGAAAGCATTTCTAGAATTCAAATATTAAATTTAATTTTTAATGACAATAACCATGACTGACTTCACGCCCCCAACTTGCTGGAGTAGTCGACAACTTGAGAGCATGTGCAAGAAAATTCCAGCTAACTCCTCTCTTGGCATGTCACTAAGTGTGAAGCAGGTTCTGGTTCAGGGCACATACAATATAAATACGGCCACAGTCGGTGGGTCAACAATCTGTGGTATCCACCTGGCTTAAATGCGATGAGGGTCTAGCGAAATATCCCGGCGTCGAGAAACTTCAAAGAAAAGGTCCGCCGCCGGTGTGATGTAAGAGACTGCGGCGGACGAATGTATTGTGTGCGTGTGTGTGTATCGGCTACAAACGAGAGTGCGCGGGTGTTATGGAAGGCGATCAATAAATTCGTGAATCAAAAATGTATCATTATTTTACCTTGGAAGTACCTGGCTACNGAGTGTTATGGAAGGCGATCAATAAATTTGTAAATCAAAAATGTATCATTATTTTACCTAAGACCTCTATCCCTGGAAGTACCTGGCTACGCCCAGAGGCTTTGAAAAATTGTAATAGAATATTCAGTGCTCTGAAGTGGTGTTTCTAATGTGCGCGACGTAGTGAAAGCGCTGAAGAGGCCTCGTCTGAAATGTGTGTTCTTTTCGTAGATCAGCATAATGGACGAACAATTAATAGTTTCATGGAAAAAGCGTGTATCTCAAACTCTGCCCAACGCAGTTTGAGCGCCAGGTAGGCGGACCACTTAAGACCAATCTTCTCATACGTAAACAACGCACGAACTACGAACTGTTCGAGGTGTATCACTCACATGTGTAGTTGTCTGGGAGAGCTGGTCCAACATCAGAATGAAGAAGAAGACTGGCTGTCATTTCAGAAGTCGTAGCAGTGCACGGTGGCGACAAGTTCTAGGTAGCGGCAATGGAGGGAACTTTGTTGAACTATGTGGACTGTTTGGCTGGGAAAGCTGGCGAACAGAAGTTGCGTTGTACGTAGTGCTGACGTTTTGGCTTCGTCAGTCTCTGAAGCTGTGAGAAGAATTTAAATTAAATAAAATTCACAAGTATAGGGACGGCTTTTGCAACACCTCATGCTGAAAATGTGGTAACAGAAAATCAAAACGTACACATTAATAGAGTAAAACAGTATCTTCTGGCATAAGGGTGCAGGGTACCACTCCCAGCGCCAGCCATCTTGTTGTGACGTAAATAGGCCGCCATTTTGGATCCATATGACCTTTATATTGATTCTGTGTCTGTGACCTCGACCTCGCGCAGAGACTTTGCACTACCTTAAAAACAAAAATTCCCAAACAGTTTTTAAAAATTCAAAAAAATTTCAAAATGTATTAAAAATTACAAAAAATTAAATACATTTTTTTTTAATTGAAAAAATTTGAAAAAATTTTTTAAAGCTTTTAAACCGGAAGGTTTGGGGTTCAAAATAAATATTGTGAAGCACACATCCTCCCTGCACAACGAGCAGCAGACGACTGACACACATCACTATTTTATCATTGGTTAATATGTCAAACCCCTTCCCAATCAACACACAGCTCGAACCCTCCCCCCTTCAAAATATTTTTATTAGTCCTCCTCTAACATCTCATTGGTTTTATTTCATACATCTTCCTTTTAGCCACCCCAAATGTTTATTGGCTCTCCTCGTTCCCCTTCACCAACCACAATTGTCAGCAGTTTATATAAGCAGTTCAACTGTCCCCAATACTCACCCCCCCCTGATATATATCTTATTGATTTTACAACACACCCGACTCCTCCCTTTGCACTCTCACTCCATTTACTCACATCTTAGCCTCACTACTCCTCTTATCAGGCGACCTACTTTTACTTTACTTAACTTTTACTTACTTTTACTTAATCTTAAATATAAAAATTGTGCACACATCTAGATATTATCTAAGATTTTGCTTTAACAGATAATAGGGCGATTTTTAACACTTGGTGTAACGCAATTTAAGGGAAAATTTAATTTTTATGATCATAGCTTTTGAGAAGAGAAATCTGAAAATGCTTGTATAATGCAATAGCTATTTAGCAAGCCCTACACTAAAAATATAACATTGGAATTTTTAAGAACAATGAACGTTTTTAAAGCCCCAAAAAACCAATTTTTTTTATTTATTCTACTTTAGTTGTTTTAAGTTTTTTTAAATCTTAAAATCACAAATAAATCGCAGTTAAAACCCAAATTTTAGAAATAAAAGATTGGTGGTTTTTACAAAATAAGTCAGGACACAATAATTTCAAAGTAATTTGTTTTGTGTAAATATTGGCATTATTATTTCACGTCTCTAAACACAATAAGTACCAATTCAAGTTACCCAAAATGAAATATTAATGTTGACGTCAGTGTATGGTGTTATGTGAAATAGCCACGTGAGTCATGCTATTCATGTACAAACGTTATCATGTTATTTATAGAATATAACAGCCCAGGTATGAATATAATTTAATTAACACAAAAAATTATTTCTTTATTTGTAGCCGAATGACCTGAAAAAGAATATTTATTTCCAGGCAAAATTTATACCGGAATGGTCAATTTATATTTGAAAATGGTTTTATTGCTTTACTGCGACACAATCGACTTATTTCAGTATTTTATTATTAGCATAGCTGTCACAAAAGACATGTATCATTTTTGTGAAGAAAAACATAATTTAAACTTTGATATATATTTCGAAGCGAGTGAGACAAATTACATTTTTTTCCATTATCGACATTCTATTCGTAACTTTTACACAGAAAAGTTAAACCCTTTCATTCCCATTGTAGACAATCGCGTTGATGTTGCCAAGGAAGGTTATATTTGGCTGGTGCTGTACACTGCGCAGCTCAGTGCCCAATGTTCTTCCACGTGGTTTACTGATTTCTGAACCGTGCTACTGCGCTACGTTATGACTTTTTCATATCTCTCATCACCAAACACAAAGAATACAACTTATTTGTTGTAAAAACGTAACAATTTATTTGCCAGTTAAAGTACAGTATGCATAAAAAAATAGGCTGAATGAGTCCTGAAAATTGGTCGTATAAAGCTGCAGAAATTGACGTATAGAGTTCCATCCATGAACACAAGTAAGCGAAGATAAGAGCTAGCGAAAAAGGAATAAATATATGATAAAATACATTTTTTACAAAGAAAGTGTTCATATAGTGTCGATGTTGAGAGCCACAAATATATTAATGCCTCATGTTAACCAAAGAAGTGCGTTTTGTCAGTATTAATATTACTTTCCTTAGAAATGTAATTAAACTATAAATAACCGCTAAAAAATATGTCTTACTACTTTTAAAACTATAGTTACAACATTCAAGAGTGTGTGTTCATCAAATACAGACACACAAATATAATGAATTTTGTGGAAAACGTAAGCAGGCTAAAGTTTAACTGACTCGTGTTTTTTGCTGATGTCCGCTGAGGAACCCAATCTGTATTTTTCACATGTGAGGAACAGGTTGGACGTTGCCGGCGACTGGTGGGTTTTCTTAGGGCACTCGTGTTTTCTTGCGCCACTGTATTCCTCCACTTATCCACCTCGCCCCTGATATACCACATCCATTACATGATTTTATCTCTCGGGCAGGAAAGTCCGGCACCAACCACATCTCCTCCCACCCACGTTTGCCTTATATGGGGCGGAAAATGAAACACGCCATTGGAGATATCGGTCACTGGTAACGGATCTCTGACAACATCCCATCACCGTGACAGGTCACAGTGTGATCGCTCCAATCACAAGCAATGTATTTCTAAGTCAGTACACTGATGACGGCTGGTAACGGTCCCAAGTAGTGCCCCACTGTGAAACGGGCCTTAAAACTGACACCAAGGTCGACATGGGCGACCACTCCGTCAGCATAGACCGACGAGTTGACCACCGCAGGAGTAAGTTTACTTCCTTGGCCATTGGATGTCAGTGATGTCAGTGGGGTAATCCCCTGATCACGATACGGTGACGTAAAATAACTGGAGGTATTTGCCCTGCGTTGGGCGCCACTTCACGGAGACTGGGGTCTCGCGGGAGAACCTTAATTAATTCAACAGCCAAATGTTCAACGCCGCAAGAGACAGGAACTTGCCGACACCCTTCAGCCCTTTCCACCCTATTACATTTACACCACTCAACACCAAACCCCTTTAGCGTTGCCGATCTCGGCACGCGTTCCTCGCAGGCGCTAATTAGGTACGAGGTGGGATATTTTGTTTGCTAATTAGAGTTAATAAGCTCCCCTCCCCGCTACAAATTTGTTACAGTGACTTGGAGCGTTGGGCCCGCGCGCGCACCGCGGTGCCAGCGGGATAAGTAAAGTCTAGTTAGGTGGCGTTAAGCGAGTTAAGGGCAAGAAGAGGAATAATTTTTCGGTGGTATGCGTAGAGCGATGTGAAGTCGGTGTGAGAATAAGTATGCAAAGCACATTGTTTTCCTGTGTGTTCCCAGCCACTACAGAAGAGTCAGTTTCACAACACTTTATCCAACATATGCAACATCATTTCTCCAGGTTAGCAACCCATACCTACTCGACTTATATTTCTAAACATTATCTCAAACAAAGTTTAATTTCCATGCATTACACAAAATTAAATTTATTGCAAATTAAAATAAATTATTCTACATTTTGTGTATAAGAAAATATTAAATAATAATATTTTATAGTTTTCGGAACACACACATATCTGACTTAAAAATACATAATGATATATTTTACATTGAAATAAATGTAATTGCAAATTAAAACGAAGTGTTTATATTCCTTTGGTACGCAGTTGTTCCTGAAATTTGCCAAAACTTTCCCGAAGAATATCATACACGAATTACGAAAATAAAATTAATTCTTTCTTTTTTTGCAAAAGACCTGGTGTAATTTTTTGTATTTTTAAGAACAATAAATTGTAGTTCTTGAGTGTGATTATGTAGGAAATGCGTGTAAGCTCCTCGTTTCCTAAGGCAAACTACCAAAACTTTAATCATCAGCTCGTTGTAGATGATTCGACTCTTTCAGTGAGATGAAGAGTCCAAATCAATCACGCATATTTATCTCCTTATTTTTCACCTCCTGCCATTGTTGCACGCGGTCGGTGGTTAACATACGTAAAACCAAACTACGTCGGTGCCTCTTTATCTGGTCGGTTACAATAAGCATTTCACAATATATTCCCTCCCGAGCCCATGACAACTCTCCACGCTGTTAAACATTTCCGTACAGTCTAGGAAATTATTACGGAAAGTTACATACAGTTAATTTACGACAACGTGCTACGTAAAGAAATAAAACTGAACTGAGCTACGTACATACAAAATACAGAACCTTTTGCGTATTGCCAACATTGACACTTACAGCTAGTCATTCCTTCACTATTTTTTATGTCTACCTCCCTTTAATTAGTATAAAAAACGTTTTTTTTATTGCTTTACCGTTTTATTTAATAAACAGTTACTTTATTGTTTTTTAAATATAAAATGACCGACAAGTACTTGTTTTCATTGAGCCTACATATTTTTCACGCCCTCTTATATGTGTTTCTAAGCCATACATGGTCTAAAACTGTCTATTTCTGAGTAATAACCTAATGTGTGGCACAGACTTATGGTGACCTTAAATTGTGAAGATAATATGTGTTACTTGTCAAGATAAATCTGTGAATGCAGCAATGGTAGTGTACACAGAAGTAATAACGTGTTTTGTGGTATAAAGATAATTCATAAAATTGTAATTATGCCTGTCCACACCTTAAAATTCAGTTAATAATAATATAATATAACTTCAAATATCGCAGGAACAGTCAGTTTCAGAGCAAAGTAGGAAAAATTTGTTTTGATTATAAACAGATATTAGACAGTGCAAAAATAAACTAGTGCAATAACATGTACTGCTAGGACATTTTATATTTTAGTAACATTAAAGTAATTATTTACGTAATAAAAGTGTAAAGCACGAAAATATATACTTGTATATTTCTTAAAGGGGAATAAATTTATATAATTGCAAAAGAATGTCTTGCTGTAATACATTTTTTTTGTAATTGCATTGAAAATAATTTACACTAATATAAATATCGCATTTCCTTAGGATGCGAAAGCACAGTGGTAAGAATCATGAATTGTGAACTCTTTGACTCGTGTTAAATTCCCCATCCATGTAAATAATACAAAATGTTTTTAATTTCTCGTTGATACACTGTCAAACACCCAAATAACGAAACTTGACTTTTTTTTCGTGACACATCTTTATAATCGGAAAATATACAAAATATTAATAGAACATTTACGGATAATATTTGTGAATTCATGGAAAACTTATGAGATTTACGGAATGTCTTTTAATTTTAAGAAAGTAAAAAGTGTAGTTTTACAAAAATGTATGGATATTTTTCTTACCAATACGTTTGCGTAATTCTACAGAAATTTGTCTCAGAATGCACGAGTGCACGGCAATAATACGCTTCTTGAGGTCTGTATGTAGTTTTGCTGTGGAATTAGTAAACCAGCTATTGATTCCCAGGATGTTATATATTTTCTCCCTGAGTCCTGATGGTGCCTCCACTAGGTCCAAAACATCAGTTCCCCTTTCCCAAGCCGCGTCCTCTCGTCCCCTCCAAGTTTCGAGGTATATTCGCCTCAGAGTCCTTGAACTGGCCAGCCAATCTCTGTCCTTCTTTGACAGTAAACCCCTCATTTCCTGGTTCATTTTTATTTTCATAACATGACA
This sequence comes from Clitarchus hookeri, assembly GCA_002778355.1. Lineage (NCBI taxonomy): Eukaryota > Metazoa > Arthropoda > Insecta > Phasmatodea > Phasmatidae > Clitarchus > Clitarchus hookeri. Next base: position 1,156 of record NQII01005035.1, on the reverse strand, counting down.
TAAGTATTGTGTTCTTCAAAATTGAAATGAAAATAAAATAAACTCCTGTCCACGTATTGTTAAAAAGATTATTTATCTAAATGGAATGTAAATGTTTGTCTAACGTACAAATTACTATTATGTGTGTAAAATACTCCAGTGGCCACAAATGTAAAAATCACATTCGCAGTAGAACGTCAACTAGCACAACATTTTTTTTTCTTTAATTCATTACCAATTTCACTGCAAGTCAGCATCCTCTTGCGTACTGTAGCATACATGAAGTTACGGGGAGTGGTACGTTTTCAATGATTGATTTCAAAAGTGCTCATGCCTTTAAAATGTCGAGTGCGGAGCAAGAAGGACTCGATTGCTAAGGCGTCACGTCCGTGTTCCGAGGATGGTGAAGGTCAGAGCACATCTCCTTGTGGGGCCACCAGGGTAGGGCAGTAGTGATCTGACAACCCACCTCTCATCACGACGGCCCGGGTTTGATTACTCGCTGAGTCAGTCACTGATTTTCGCATTTGGGAAACGCAGCGGACGTTGCCGTTTCTCTGTGGGTATTTCTCGTCATACCTTAATTTTTCACTCGCCATTACATTCCGGCGCTGCTCTTTCCACACCGCGCTTCAAACCTATCGACGCCTAAGACTTCACCCGCTAGTGCCGCACAACCCAACCCCCGGTGTGACTAAATAATTCCCGAGCACTTATGGTTCGTAGCTCACTGTAAACAAGAGGCCGCGGTTCGCCTTCCACCAAAGCGAACCGGGCTCGATTCCCAGCGGGGCAGCTCTCGGAACCTCGCATTTGGTAATCGTGCGGAACGATGCTGCTGATCGGCGGGTTGTCTCAGAGATATCCTGTTTCCACCGTTCTTGCTATTCGGCGCTGCTCCACATGTACCTCACTTCACCCTCATAGACTCCCTCCTCTCCACCACTGCAATCAAGAGCCCCTGCATATCCGTGAGGCAGACTCCGCGTTTACTCGTTGCAATATTTCGTGTTATTTGGTCTATAACTTCCCTCGTTATCGCAGTAATTCCTGGCGACAGTGGCGACGGTTGATGTCCTCGGGTGTCGCATCCACGCATCTCTCTCGGACCCCCGCAGAGGGACGGAGGGTGGTCAAACGAGCTGGCGTGGCGGGTGCAGTTCGGCGGAGGTCGTTA
>NQII01005034.1:144395-188428 GCA_002778355.1 Clitarchus hookeri | reverse complement strand
TTCAATATTTAATATATACGAGGGCTGATTCAGAAGTCATGGCAAGTATTGTTTATCTCCCGAAAATGACCCAACGTAGGAAATGTACTATGTACAGCTGAAAGTGTACATAATTTACGTTTTAAAGATGACGCCACATGGGGTCTGGATGCAGGAATGTTCGGCAACGAACAAAGAAAAACATGGCTGCTTGAAATCACCGTTTAATTTATATATTCTCGTACAAAATGTATACACTCATGTGAACGGGTACGCATCGTACGTGCACGAGCTGTTTAACATGCTTCAAAGTAGTCTCCGAGGTTGTCCACTGTTCGTAGTCAGCGATGAGGCAGACATCGTCACAGCATTTCGACGAGAAGTGGCGCAAATTGACGGATCAAACGCAACCGATGGTATTTCCCGTAAGATAGGAAAAACACCATGATAGCTAGTATTGTTACCTACTATACATACATTATTTAGGATTTGATTTGGTGGCATAGGTCCACTGGCGACAACTTACCAGATCAGTTGTGGTGTGAATGTTGGACGTTATGGAGGCACTGTCTTTTTAGCCTACTTTTCGAAGGAGAGAAATGCTAATGGGATCACTTTGCGGCGTGTGGTCCGTATGTGTTTGTGTATGAAGGAGTGTGTGTTTGTATGTGTGTGTTCTCCTGAAAACTTTTAAAAACACGTGAATCGAATTTCATCAAACTCGGTATGCATATAGCACTTAGTAAGGATGAACCACTTTTATAGTTTTCGACCACGCAGGGTACTTAGTTTCAAAATGACGGCCATTTTTATTATTTATGGCGCTATGTCATATATTGGGAAACCTTAAACTGATTTTAAGCATATTTCGTTTGTCGACAATGCAGCATGTAAACATTGCATTATGGGATGGATATTGCTGTTCGTCCGCAATTTTGGAAGACAGTGTCACATGAAAAATGTAAGCTATAATGATAACCTTGAATAATACTCAACCGATCCTCCCCAAATTTGGTATTTAATAATACTACGGTTTGCGGTCCAAACAAATGCGATTTAAATTGGTGAAGCTCTTATTTTCAAAATGGTAGTCATAAAAATATTTTAGGGTTACGCTGGATATCTAGCACACCGTTCAGCCAATTTAGACCAAATGTTGTATTCTGAAGGTATCAATTACAAACATCATATATGCCAACAAATAAATTCTTTCGACCGGCATTTTGTAATGTAGTGCCACATGGAGAAATGAAGTTTTTATGTCATGTCTCGGGAAGTAATAAACATATTCATACCAAATTAACAAAGAAGTAGTACTGCAGCAGTTAATGTATACTGGTATCTTTTAAGTGGGTCAGACACTTCAAAATGGTGCCATATAGCAATTTTAGGTTAGTATGTTGTATCATCGAAACCATGTAATTAATTCCAACTTAACTTTGTATGCTAGCAGTATAACTATAGTATGTGTCTACACAAAGACACTTTCGTTCTCCATTTTGTAAAATATCATCACGTGAAAAAATATTTTTATGCCATATTTCTGGAAAAAAACCAACAGACCTCTAACAAATTTGGCAAACAAGTATAACTGTAGCATGTTATGTAAACTGATATATTTTAAGTGGGTAAGACACTTATTTTCAAAATGGTGGTCATATAATTATCTGAGCTTAATATGCAATTTATACAAAACTAAGAAACAAACTTCAACGTAACCCCAAATGAAAACTAAAGTTTTCATGCCATATCTAGAGAAACAGTCAACCGATTCATACTAAATTTGGTGTACTATGGTAGATATCATTAATTTAAATTTAACAGTTTAGCTTATTATTTTATATAAATGAAAATGTGTAATCGACTATAACTTAACTTTTTATTCTAACAGCATCTATGAAAATCATGGAATGTACTAATATATAAACTTTTTATCCCCCATTTGTGAAGATCGTNTCTAACAGCATCTATGAAAATCATGGAATGTACTAATATATAAACTTTTTATCCCCCATTTGTGAAGATCGTCACATGATAAAATGAAGACTTTATGCCATACCTAGGACCAGTTAACCTATTCCCTACCAAATTTTAATACGCAAGTAATACTACATTAGTCCATGTAAACATACATAATTTAAGTGGTGTTAGACACTGATTTTCAAAATTATGGCCATAAAAATAATTTAAATAATTCTGTCATTTCTGTTAAACAATTTAACCAAATTTAAAGAAATTTTTTATTTTGATAGTATGTTTTAGAACCATCGTATACAGAACCTGTTTATAGACAATTTTGTAAGATAACACCAAATAAGAAAATAAAATCTGTATGCCATATCTCGAGAATCAAACAAACGATTTCCACCAAATTCACCAGACAAGTAGCGCAAAGGTAGGCCACGAAATCTTACGTGCTTTAGTGTCTCAGGCACTTTTTAGTTATAAAATGATAGGCCTGTAAATATTTCAGGTTATTGAACCCTGCAATTTAAAACAATAAACGGATACATCCGAAGTTGATGCTCTGAATGTTACCTCCATTGTTCAGTTGACTGTGTGCTAGTTTATGGTGCGAGGTTTCATGGATTCTAGTCCCGGGTAAGACACATTTGTTTTTATAATTATCTCGCTGCTGTTGCATTTGTTTCTGGTCCCATCTCTAATGATTTTGCTGTCAGCGAGATGCCAAGGCCTACCTTCCATCTAAGTTTTAAGGACTTAATTAAAAATTATTCTCACCCATATCAAAGGAAAGTAGGCTCGTTAGTTATATAAGTAATTTCTTGTTTTGATTGGATGAGTAGCGAGATCGTTCACGTTTAAAAGGCAGAAGAAATTACGTGATCACTTCATTAAGGTGCGATGCGTATTTTATTGAATGACGAATGACACTGAGCATGGTTATCATGGACTAATCATGTTCACGGGTATCAGCTGTGATCTTTACTTGACGATGTGTTGGGTTATATGTAAGGTTTACTGAACTCACGTTAAGAACAAAACGAGATTTCTGATGGGAAAGTTTGGCAAACGGAAATTTTCCACCTCTAGGTACGTTGGTGTTCCAAAGGGGTCACTTATATGTTGGCGGTATATGGAGATATTTTATATTTTCATGTTTAGAAGTAAGTTTTTGGCTCGAATTGCAATACACACTTTCTCCAGTCAAAATATTAAGTATAAACATTATTTCGTAACTATTCACGCCCTGCAATTGTGTTAACAAGAGAAAACAGTGAAAATGCAACTGTGTTTGGAATTCAGCGTTCGTAAGCAAGCTTATTTCAATGGAAAAACATTACAAATTTAATTGGGAAATAAATATCGTCGTCATCAAAAGGAACTTAGTGCCTACATTTCTTCTTTACCTTCAGGAAACTGCGCAGGAAAGTTTAAAAAAATATATTTCTAACCATTTTACTATTTTTATTCCGTTGATAAAATTAAATTAAGTGATTGTGTGAGCCAAAGTTATGCTATATAGAGTTTATAATAACCAAATATTAAATAACATGTGAACATATTTTGTTTTAGTCCATTCACAGTTACTTCAAACTTTTCTGAAGCCCTGCTAAATTTTTCCTTTTGGTTACCGATTATGTATCCTTCCGCTACGTGTAAACATAAACGCTGTCATCTGACTTCTGCGTTTTAACTGTCATATGCTTTGTTTACTGTTTGCAGCTGTTGAAACATTACTGTCATATTTCAAATCTATTACTTACGAATGTTCACAATTTATGCCTATAACCATATTTTGGCCAGTTTTTGTAACTTTTTAACAATGCCTATATTGACGATAGTTCTTTCTGTTATTATTTTACATTGTTAATATTTGTTATACGCGATATATATATTGCAGCGACTGTGTTTAACACTGTTACAACTGTGGGGGAAATAATTATAGTATTTCACCTCTTGTTATTGATGTGTGTTTGGTTATTTCGTTAAAATAACGGCCTCAGTTGGAAAAAATATTAAAACGAAGGAGCAACCAGTCCAACGAAAAAGACGAGTTGTTACTCGTGTCGCTTATTTTTTGTACTGNAAAATATTAAAACGAAGGAGCAACCAGTCCAACGAAAAAGACGAGTTGTTACTCGTGTCGCTTATTTTTTGTACTGACAACGTAAAAGATAGTGGTGAACATGCACACAGATAAGTCTACCGTAACTTTTATTCCTCTCATATTCTTTGCACAGGTACTTAGTTTTTACCAGGTTTATTTAATTATTTATTTAAAATTTTCTGGCTGGGCTTAGTCATTTGTTGGGATTATGGCAAACATTCAAAAAAAGACAGAAACATAAGCACGTTACACTGCGTACTGTGTTTCAAACACCTCGGGCAATCAATGTTAAGAGGTTGTGAGAAATAAACAGATGGGAACCTAAATAATTAACTTCGTCATAAAAACAGTTTACGGTGAAAACGTATACATTTCGCACGTCCAATATTTGCACACACATACACACTGGGACAGCATAATGACCACGATGCAGCCACGCCCTTTCACACGCAACAGTCACTACACACATTACAGTATATCTATTACTGCTATGGAAACACTGATTCATCACAATATCGTGACATGCCTAGATAGGTTTAAAAAACAGAACGTGTACGAACTTGATGTGGTAATTTGAAGAATTTTTCGGAGCAAGAAAAATTAACGCTTTGTTGAACAGCAACACGCCATGTCAAGTCACGACTCGCCAGACGCCACTTCTGCCAACTTCGGATTTATAACCCTCCCGCCGTCACATTTAAGTATATTATAATAAGTCTTCAAACATTAAAATCTCTTTTCAGTTGTAAATCACAAAAAATCCAAATTCATTATTTTCGCTGTAATAAGTATGAAATTCACTAAAATATAAAACATGTGTAATTATCCTGCTACGACTAGCGGTGCGAAACTTCCCGAGAGAGAGAGAGAGAGAGAGAGAGAAAGAGAGCGAGCGACAAGCTCAGCTCCACCAACAACCTATTTGAATTTTCTTCCTCGGTCGACAAAAAAACGCCATGCCACTAAGGCCTACGCGCCATATTTTGCGCTGATATTTTTAACTGAGACAACGAAATCTGTTTCCATCATGGCTAGCTAAGTATTTAAATAGGCAACGTTTAATTAGAGAACATTATAACAAAACTTGGTTAAAACAATATTTAACCGTGTACTATTTCTTACTAGCCGTTGCCAAAAATTAGCTGCTCTCGCTGTTTTTAATTGGTNAAAACAATATTTAACCGTGTACTATTTCTTACTAGCCGTTGCCAAAAATTAGCTGCTCTCGCTGTTTTTAATTGGTATTGAATACGAAATAAATATTATAAGTTGAAGAAGATGCTAAGTTAAAGATCCATTTATTCAATAATTCAATACTTTGAAGTTAATCAGAGTGTTATATAATGGTGGTACACAAGTTATTGAAAAAACAGGTTGACGTGTTACTCCTATGGTGATTTTTTAAAGGTTCTTTAAAAACATCCTAAGAAACCATGATTGGACTATCTATTTACATTCTAGTGATAACAACAAAGTTTATTCTTTTCGTAGGTTCTAACACAATACAAATAAGAAGATATTACAAAATTATATTTATTTTATGAAAACTGCTATTTTCTCATTTACTTGCATACAGAACGAAAATGTCCGGTGCACATGCAACACCAGTGCACCTTGGCGGTGAAAATGTTTGGTTGCCAGACTAAAAACATTGAGCTTCCCAACCTGAGTAGAATAAACCTTATTCGATGGAAGTGATGACTACGATGAGGTGTTGAGTTCTGGGCGTAATAACGTAGCTGTGATCCAAGGTGATTATTTTCCTGCTGCGATCTTGAGATTCATGTGTCGCAAGCCTTAAAGGTACAACTAACTATACATACAAACCATGCCACTTTAATCATAAAGATATTTGGCAAAATTATGAATACCGGGGCGCATATATACAAACGATTCACGCAAGAGGGCGAAATGTAATCTTACAAGTGTGTCACTACAATAAATATTTTATACGTGGATTTGAAGTAATATACTGTATAATTAATACATGTAGGCAGTTATTTTCAAATCTTCGTACACTTTGCATATTGACATTTTGATTTCATAATTATACTTCAGCCACTGTCCCATAAAACATTACAGAAAAATTTAACTTTATCTTGAAGCCCATTACGTTGGTATCGTAACTTTTCGAACAATTAAATGTACCCATAACTGTACAAAACTTAACAAAATATGACAACTACGNACATTACAGAAAAATTTAACTCTATCTTGAAGCCTATTACGTTGGTATCGTAACTTTTCGAACAATTAAATTTACCCATAACTGTACAAAACTTAACAAATTATGACAACTACGCCAGACTTTCTAGCGGTAATGCGCAAGATTTGCGCTATTCGTCTCTAAGTTATGCATACAAAGTCTTAAAATATTATACTAAAAGTCTTCTAGTCTTCTACAATATTTAAACGTAATTACATATATATAAGTTCTATATTCTATATATATAGAATGCCCCATTTATCTTTATTACCCACAATAACTCCGTACCGGGGCTCCAAATTAAAAAAGTGTTTCATACAATATTTCTTAAACTGGAAGGGGGAAATAATACTGTTGGGTAGTCAGCCATATAGCATTATTTATTGGTGATATACGAGTACTAACATCAGTTTTTCAAATGGCACCGTGTATCTTTTAGTCAAAAGTTCAATGAAGATCGTCAAAACCTATTTAAGCATGTAGCACAATGTACACTTTCATAACATGAACATTAAATACGACACAGAAAGTGGGATCTCTACTGCCCGTTTCCANTCTCCAGTACTATCCGCATGGGTACTGCGAGGGGTAGAACATTCACATTAGATCTTCAAAGTGATGACCATTGGCAAAGATACACAACTTCAGTCTCTGGATGAATAACAACACTGATCCCTACAGTGTTGCCTGTTGAAGAGCATTACAAGCACGCACAATACGTTCCTGCATGTTCTCTGGAGTTGTTGGAATATCTTGATGGACAGCGCCTTTGAGGTAACCCCAAAGAAAACCACCCAAGGGGTTAATATCAGGATACCGAGAAGGCCACTGAACTGGTCCTTGACGACCAATCCACCTACCAGGATATTTTCGATCCAGAACACGACGTGCATACACGGCATTATGTGCTGGACATCCATCGTGCTGGTTCCACATTATCATTCTGTTCCTTAGAGGTATATCCTCCAGAAGAGCAGGAAGAATTGTTTGTATGAAGGTGGCATACTTCCTGCCGTTTCGGTTACCATTCTCGAAACAAGGCCCTATAACCTTATTGGAAACCATCCCACATCAGATGTTAACTCTCCATTTACGCTGATGGTCCACCTGTTGAAGCCATTGTGGGTCCTCGACGGCCCAATAATGCATGCTCCTCGTATTCACTTGGCCTAAGATAGAGAACGACGATTCATTGGTAAAAACAACATTCGAATAAAAGTTCGGGTTGACGATAATTTGCTGCTGTGCACAATGACAGAACTCTACACGATTCTGAAAATCATTTCCATGAAATTCTTGGTGTAGTACATTATAGGGATGGAATGTATGGCGCTTAAGAATGCGACGTGCACTCGTTTTCGGAATGCCAATTTTGACTTCAAGTTGGCGGCTAGTGCTGACGTGTGGATTAACTGCTGCAGCAGGGAGAACAGCAACCTCAGTAGCTTCATCTGTGCGAGTTATACGATGATTGAGTTGCTGTGGGTTCAAATAGTTCGTTTCACAAAGCTTCATAGCAAGACGGGAACACATCCGTCTGGACAGTGGGCTCTTGCCAGGGTATCGCTCTCTGTAGAGTTGCTCCGCCTGATTAGCATTACGCCGACATTCAACAGAATGAGCGACAGTGAACAAACGAAACTATTGAGAATGGTAATAACAGAACTACGTGTGTGTGTTTCAGTACAATTCACTTAACTGTACTAAACTGGACTGTAAAATAACACGAACACATTTATCTGCTAACTTACATTCTCCACAGATGAGCAGCATTTATAACTTCTCGTTGTTGGAGTGCATTTCCGTTACTACAACTCTCGCCTTGCAGTGTACTGTATTAGACTGCACACGGAAGACTGATCGAGTAGTCGTCGCGTCGTGTGGGTTCCTTTGTTTCCTCTAAGCGCAACCTATGTGTCATGAGGTACGCAACTCTGAGTTCCTGCACTGTTTACATCACCTCTACATCAAATGCAAAGCGTCAACGATATACTGTACTATACAGCGCAATCGTGCCGCAAGGCATCATATAACTGGTTTTCGTGAACCCTTATGAGACCCAATGTCTGTGGATGGTTTTAACCATCTGTTTATTAGACTGGCACATTGCGATACATTTTTTGAATAGGTTTTCACGAGCTTCATTGAACTTTTGACGAATAGATGCACGCTGCCGTTTAAAAAACTGATGTTAGTACTCGTATCTCACTTATAAATAATGCTATAAGGCTGACTCTCCAGTAGTATTATTTCCCCCCTTCCAATTAAACGCATATTGTATAAACACTTTTTCATTTGGAGCCCCGGTACGGAGTTATTGTGGATGGTCAAGATAAATGGGATATCATGTGTGTGTGTGTATATATATATATATCACCACTTCGTGAAAACTACGTGATAATCCTCTGGGAATGACTGCACGTTACGTTGCCATAAACGTAATACACGTGAACTGATATGTTAATAAAGGCTTCCTAACAGCGCACTCTTAAACAAGAGGCATCCTCTCTCTGAATTTCCCTAGAATTGGAGTGCGTGTTATTTCTCACGTACTNTTTAAGGCTGACTCTCCAGTATTATTATTTCCCCCCTTCCAATTAAACACATATTGTATAAACACTTTTTCATTTGGAGCCCCGGTACGGAGTTATTGTGGATGGTCAAGATAAATGGGATATCATGTGTGTGTGTGTGTATATATATATATATATCACCACTTCGTGAAAACTACGTGATAAACCTTTGGGAATGACTGCACGTTACGTTGCCATAAACGTAATACACGTGAACTGATATGTTAATAAAGGCTTCCTAACAGCGCACTCTTAAACAAGAGGCATCCTCTCTCTGAATTTCCCTAGAATTGGAGTGCGTGTTATTTCTCACGTACTGAGAAGTTTGCACTTTCAGAGTTTCTAAATACCTTATATCAGGTTCATCGTAGCTTGTGTCGCGACGAACTTTTCGGCGTCATATACCTTCAGTATTGTATTACACTCTGACGGTGATCAAAAAGTTATTACGGGGGACATTTATGTGCATACAGTCAACCCATCGCATAAGCAAAGTAGACTAAAATAAAGCAACGTGTAATATCACCGTTAGCAACCACTACTGTTGAGGAACGTCTTTTATTCAGCCTCTGGATGGCTCGTCAAAGAACTAACTTAGCACATTAACAAGTTCTAACTGCAAGTGAAGTAGTTTATTACGGTAGTTTAAGTCGCAATATATGCTGTCAAGTGAGATGAAATTTTTTTCACTACTCAAGTGTCATCTGGTAACTTAATCTACGCTTGCTAAAATAAGTAAGATTACAAATCAGAATCATAATAAATGTTAACCCAAAAACGTAAAAGTACTTCTAAAAAATGTACAATTCTATTAAAATGACGACTAATAACATTTATCAAATATGAAACGAAATAAGACAAGAGCAAATAAAAATGAAAACACTTTAATTAATAAAATCTTAAATAACGCCAGGAAATGCTGTGTAATTCCTGCATGGCGTATTTTAAACCTGCGAAGAAAGTTTTGCGTAAAAATCTGTACGTTTCTGATTCCAGGAACGACACTGAGAAATATTTTACTAGTTAATAAATATTTACAATTATTACTTTCTAGACCACATTATACGAAAGTTGAAAATCAATCAACTGAAATACTTTATATTTGAAAATCTGTTTTTTACGGCTGGCTTGTTAGTTTCAGGAACGCAGACTATAGGTACTGCTTTACTGAACGTTATCGCAGCGGAGTGGTCAATACAACTGTTCTATGTACTGAACAGGTTTTATCTGCTTACCCAACACGTTTCTTGTTAGATATCCAAATTATCACAGTTCACCTTTTTTCAGCGTGAAGGAAAACTGGGTGTAATTTCATAAGTGCACTTAAAATTGTACGTATTGAATGAAAATAAAAAAGAAATGTTTTTCACCCACTTTGACGTTCTTTCAAGAGAAGAAATTAACTTACAACTTATATTTCATTTTTTTGAGATGTGAGGTACACGATTTCTCATTGCTGTTAAGTGTTCGTGGTATCAGAATTTCTGGTGCTCTCAGAACATAAATGGAAGTCTAACTAACGTATGTATAGAGGCATACATTAACTCAACAATTAATTGTGGATCAAACAAATTTATTCACTTGAGACAAACATTTTAAGTTCATTTCGTTAGTTATCTACAACATCCTTTAGTTTGAAGAGAGAAATGTTAACATATTTAGTTAATTATCTACAACATCCTTTAGTTAGAAGAGAGAAATGTTAGCATATTTGGTTAATTATCTACAATATTCCTTAGTTTGAAGAGAGTAATGTTAACATATTCGTTATATTGCTATAAAGTTTGCTAGTAGCACAGTATTAAAAAATATGTATTTTCCCTGAATTCGCTTATTATCGGAATGCGAGCTATTTCATAACAAAAATCAAGTACTGTGCCTGCTGAAATAAAAGTGCTACTCAGAAAAATGTATTACAAATGTATCATAGAAGACTAAAGGGTTCCCAATTTTATGATGACGTATAAATCTTTATAAACTGATGGACTATTAGACGTTGCAACATAAGATTTTCAATTAATTGGTCAGGTATTTTCAGGAAATTACGCCCACCTCTCCAAAATCACACATACATGAATTATATTTGGAAGACGGCGGTACGAATCATTAAAGGCAAGAGTTTCCATTAGAGGTCTCCTGCTCTAATGAAGTGGTAATATTTTCTAATATTTCAGCGACGATAAACTTCCTCGGCTCGTTACAATTTCTCCCTCTTTAGAGCTCGCCGGGACAGAAAATTTACTGCGCCCGTAAAGTGGGGCGAGCTCCTAAATTAGCGCACGGAGGCGGGACAACGTCTGCGTGAGGGCCCGTGCCCTGAGAAGGGGGAAGGAGAGGGGAATGACACGGGGCGCATTATGGGGGCGGCGAGACGTTCTCCTTAAAGACTGTTATTGCGAGTTCTTTTGCAGTCTGCGTGGACGACTGGCGTAATTAAACTCGCTGCGCGTGGGTTCAAGAGACTCTTTCCGAGCCCGGAAACGGACTCCCCGCAAACGTCAACCAAACGTTTTCCTTCCACGTCTGCCGTATAGCGGTATTTCAGCTGTACGAGTCTTCCACAAAATATAAACGCGTATCGTTACGAAAATAACCTGAGAGTGACCTCATCAGGGGAAGCTGATACAATTCCGCAGAAAAGTGCCTCGACAAATATTCTTTTATTGTGGAAAAAACACAGTGGTTTCACAGTAGATGTGTGTGCCCATAAATAAAATGATTTACATTTTCACATCAAAACAAGATATTTTTCATCTGTCTCTAAACAGTGCTTAAGGCTGATATATATGGCTAAGTATTACTAACGAAAAACGGAATAGAGCTAAAAAAAAATACAGGCATTTTCTGCTTTGCTCTGAAAATTCTGAGACACTGGCCATAAAATTTCTGGTCAGAAAATTGTTCTTCCAGAAAACATCTTCCGACAGAATATAATTTTTTATACTTGGAGCTGTGCTAGTTTCCTGAGATACGTATATCATCTCGATAGCGACAGTTTAAGATCGAGTGTTTAGCCAGGTCTACACTGGGGCGATTTGGTCATGTGATGAATTCAGTTACTTTGACCGATTTTGGGTTAATGGGTCTATCAACAGTGAAACGACATTTATACGCTGGACCCGTCTGACTAATGGACTGACTTATACTTGTTTCGAGGTAAGGGAGGGAACTAATGTAATTTATACTTCTCCAGTATACATTTAGTTTTTGTGAGCAGTAAGGAAAGGTGTATAATCTCGTGTTGGTAACCGATCTTTAAAGTGTGTAAATTTATACAGTACAGAATATCTTGCTAAATTTTCAATACTTTGAATTTTGAATAAATGTATAATGGTTGCCATGAATAAATAATAGGAATATAAAAAATTCAATCATAGTCACATTTGGGCCATACAAATGTTCTCGACACTCTTGTTTAAATATCAAAATAGGGTGACTCATGGGACTTCATCTCTACACAAATCACTCCATCTAGTTAGCGAACTTTCTTTTGACCAAGACAGACACTTGGTGTTAAAAAGAAAACGATTCGATCAACCTCGTTAAACCCATGACTTTGCATCAAAAATAAGCTAAAGCACACCCAAGTTACCCCAGTGAAAACGATTTTGTCCACTACGCTTGTTTACTTACATGAAAAAAGTATACTTAAAACTTAACAGGTGCTGAATTTCTTAGTCATACCAAGATATGAGCTCTGAAACAATTACCAGATTGATCTCCTGACGAAATGATAAGGCGACCACGACCACTAAAGACTTCGTCAATAGTTGTAAACATAATTGGAGTTTCCGTACGCTCATTACCGAATGGCCTTGAGCAACGCCAGACTCTTAAGTCTGGCGTTGCTCTTAAGTCCTGGCTCTTCCGTCAGGACTTATAAACACTTCTGAGTCTGCGATGTCTGCCATAAGAGCTTGGGAACAGTATAAGTCCTTGTTCAGCTTAGGGAGGGCTTACCTGTGGGATAGAGTCACCCGAAGCTATACTTTCATCGAAATTACAACCAACACCTATGCAAGGCCAACAACAGCAGAACCTACATCGTATGATCTCAGTTTGTCAATATACTCATTTGTTGTGACCCTACACGCAATACAAACTAGATCAGGGGCTCTCTATTAGGGCTTCGTAATATTCGCCCATGCCCCTTTCTTACGGCCAGGGCGCCTGCCCCTATAAACACTGCCGCGTCCGGAGGGTCGGCAGTCTGAGATAGCCAATTTGGCGAAATGCGGTGAAGAGAGTGTGCGATACTGCGGCGGACGAGTGTGCGTGCGGCGGCGGCAACGAACGAGAGTGCACGAGTGCTGAGGAGTACGGTGTAACCGGCAAGCGGGGGGTGTAGAGATTTGGGCGGCTCTTAACATCGAGGTCTTGATAGTCGATGAGGGTGAAGTGAGTTGAGTAGGGAGCAGCGCCGGGTTTGCAAAGGGGGAGGGGAACGGAGATCCCCGACAAAATTCGCCGCCCAACAGCAATGTCCGACACGATTTCCATGTGCAAAAATCTGGTAGCGATCCCTACGGGAATCGAACCCGGTTCGCCTAGGTGGGAGGCGATTAGTCTAGCCACTACACCACTGCTGCCCCCAGTTCAATATGTGTTAATAAACTGTTTATACAGACTGATTTTAATTATGTACTTACTGCGTTAATTTGTTATGTAACAGACGATTATGTAAATTTTAGCTGCATAATAGCAAGTGGTTCATTATTATCGAAATGTATAGTTTGAAAATTTTATTTAATAATATGCTAGGATATTATTATGAGCCCTCTAATTTAGACCTACATCCCAATAAAACCTCTATATACACAGAGACTTTGCAAAAATTGTACAAATATGTTATGAGTTACTTGAGGTTTTGTGGAAAAGCTGTAATAAAGAAAGGACCAGAAATGAAAATATTCTGCTAGCACATTCTCCTGGTTGGTGGGAGACTTGTAAGATCTTTGCACCCCACTGGCACAATGAATAGCTTGGCACTGAGGCTGCTTGCAAATCACTATAGAAAAATTGATTGAAAAAAAATGCTGAGATAACGATCCGGACTCTCGTCTGTAACAAATTCCAACTTCCAGTCGACAAAAGCAGGAAATCGGCTTACTAAGCCTGCGCACGAGCATTATCAAGTTGCGGCGTGCTACATTTTTCGTGGTGGTAGGTGAAATTCAGTTTAAGGGGACGTGGGACATGAATTAACTCCAAATACGTAAATTGAAGTTCACAGGTTTTTGAAGCCAACATAGAAAAACTAAAAAAGGACAATCCTAGATAATAGGTTTTGCCAACTTGCGACTAACTAGTTTTCAATATTGGTGTATCAATTTCGCATAATCTATTATGCCACGAAATCACACAAAAATTGATGGTGTCAGCAATAGCTCGGCAATTATATGTAACTCTAGTAAAATATTTGCTCTCGTAGACAGTAAAATCAATTCTGTATGTTTTACCTTTACTTGTTTTTCTCTATTAGCATCCATAAAATCGTAAAATACGATAAACCTCAATAGCATTAATTTATGTCCCATGCCATCTTAAGGCAGTCGCATAGGAGTGCAAAGTAGACATCCCAGTCTATGTCCATTCTGTGGAGTAGAAGACCAACTTAATAATGACATGATATGAAATGGAGCACTTACATGTGCTTAATGCGAGCTATGCTCGTATCAAGAGGGCCAGTGACCAAATCTGTCTTGCAGTTACAAAACAACCTAAGACACTTGGGCACTACTGAGAACGAAATGTGGCGACCAGCAACCAGCACCAGCCAACACCAGCAATTTCTACACACTCACGACAGCGCTTTATGCCTGATCGCTACACACAATTCTCTGTCAGAAATCAAGTTTGCGATGCACCATCCAGAAGGGCTCACACAACCTGGAACTGTCCACTGTGATCTCTTACATGAACAAGTTCAGTTGGCAATAAAATACTGGTTTTTTGATACTGTGTGTCACTAGATAAGTGCAATGCTTGCACTTTATTAACAGAGGCACCGTGATATGAGGCATGTCTTAAACCCTGATCAGACTATTGTTCCTGGGAAAAGTAAAATAGTGAATGTTGTTTTTTTTTCGACAACTCTTGCAAGAGGATTTTGACATAAATCGCTGGGCACCATGGTGGGGTTTCAAGCAATTAAAACACAAAGCCTGGTCGTTAACAAAATTAATTCTGTCATCAACAGGTTTTTACAGAATCTCATCGCATTTATGCCGAGTTTGATTTTTCTTGCATAATGTACAACTTGCAATACCTTCAACTGCAGTTAGTGTTGTGCTTCGACTACTTGTTGACTGCCCACTTGGTTTCAGACCGGAGGATGGTGACTTTTAGGGTTTGATTTACAAAGCCCTTAGTAATGGACGCACCCTGCGAGCTAACTAGCTGTACATTTTAACTTGCAACATCCCACCGCTCAAAAAAATTTAGGAGATCGTCACATGTAGGGAGAACTAGTTCTATCAACATTTCAATGGCCTGGCTTAACGGCAAAACGAGTTTTACAAGCAAAATGTCCAATAAAAGGGCACTCCATTCCGAGGCAGGGAAATTATTTGCACTTAGTGCATTTCAATTTCCCTGCACTGTGCTGACAAAGCGTGACAATGATTCTGTGGAGTTGCCATCCACAGCTGTTAAATGGAGAATATTCTGAAAATGAATGGAGGCAG
Organism: Clitarchus hookeri; assembly: GCA_002778355.1. Taxonomy (NCBI): domain Eukaryota; kingdom Metazoa; phylum Arthropoda; class Insecta; order Phasmatodea; family Phasmatidae; genus Clitarchus; species Clitarchus hookeri. The sequence continues at coordinate 172,912 of NQII01005034.1, read as the reverse complement.
TAACACTCAAGTTTTTGTCTTTTTTTTTCCAATGAAGACCAAATCACGCTGTAACTCTCATTTGTAAGTGGTAGGTTACTTACTAGTTTCCTCGGCTGGTCTTTCAGACAACCAATAAGGTAGTGGATCTTCTGTATGTTACTGAGCGAAGAGTCTTGATGCGCAATGAATTTAAAAAGCTCCGCAAAGAAGCCCACTCAGCTCTATTGCCCGAGAAAGTAGGCAGTGGCCACGGGGGTAAAACTGCACGAACACATGACTCACGTGAAGATAATCGAGATGCTCTGACCATGCATATATTATGTGATATCCGAAGTTGTCTAAAAATCTTTTCAAAATGTACAAAAGCCTCCTTCAAATCCTGAACTGTTCATAAGTAAGCAAAGTAGTGGGCTAAGAATTCGTCCTTTTTTTCTGCATTTTCCTCAAATGCTATTGCAAACTCTTCTAACTTCTCGGGTTGACTGTTGACTTCGTTTGGAATAGCACTAACTTCATTTATTTTGTTCACCACGTAATCGAAAATGATAGTTGCAGGTCGGTTGTTGATGTACGCGCGCTCTCTCTTTGTTCACATTTATACTTCGTCGTAATTCTGCTTTCACGAGACCGTAATTGCACGCCTGGTTGCTAGCATCTCGATCCGGCCCGGAGGACCATAAAATGTTCAACGATTACGACTTGGATTAACATTTTGTTTGCCCGATCGAGACAACACATTTTAGCGACACACACTCGCGCATACAACGCGTCCGCCATCTTGCCTTACACTGACTTTCCAATGTTTACATTACCATAGTTCATAGTTACGTGATTCATTGCAAAGCACATACGAAAGCTAGGCCTAACCTAACTGATATTCAAAATGCATGATTTTGGTTTCTGAACAGCAAAATTTATTACGTTACTATTATTCACGTCCTCCAATGGTGTTTACAAGGGCAAACAGTAAAAATACAATTGTGTTTGTCACTGACCGTTCACAAGCAAGCTTGATTCAATGGGAAATGTAACGAATTTCAGTGTGAAAATATATAGAGATCATCAAAAAGAACATTGTACGTTTCTCCTTTCGTTAAGGAAACTTCGCCGGAAAGCCCTAAAAATTATATTTTTAGCAATTTCAGCAGTAATATTTAAATGAAGTAGTTTTGTAAGCCTGCGTTTTGCTAAATCCAATTTAAGACGGAATATTTAAAAATATTTTGAATAGATTTTGTTATATTTTCACTCTATTGCAAAGAACAAGGTTTATTCTTTACGCAGGGCCTAACACATTACCACTTGGAAAATTGTACACAACTACATTTATTTTATGAAAATTGTAATGATCCCATTTACTTACATACAAAACGGAAAAATGTGGTACACATGTGACATCAGTGCTACCAGGTGGCGAAAAATTTTAAGTTGCCAAACTAAACGCATTGGGCTTACAAATCTGAGTAGAATAAACCTCAGCGCAAGTTATAACTTGGGAAAGCAAGGTGCCGTTGGAGATTCTTACCCAATTGTTATTGTATGCTTATTCCTTCGGAGGATGATGGGGGTTAAAATTATCCAGGGCCACAAATAAGAATGCAAATATTATGTATGATTTACGAATATTGATCTACGACTACGCTTTCTTTAATGCCCTACGCTAGAAACTGCCTGATTATGTTTTTTAATTTTTGTTCCACTTAATGATTTTATATTCTGAGGCAATGTTCCTTATAATTCGAGAAGGACTGAAGTGAAATAAAATACAAACCTTAACTCTTATTGGTTCAGAAATTCTCCCGCTAAGCTCAAAATATAATTCTACGACAGCGCATACGTTCAACTCATTTACAAACAAACAAAAATCAAAAGTTTTACGTAAAAATTTATTATGATTGCAACTACTGCTTCCAATATCTTGGCCATACGTTTTCATACATACGCAGTATGCACATGTGGACATATACGCATGAAAAGTTTTTACTAGAAACATTATAAGCAAATATTAAAATAGTTCTCATCTCTAATAGGCGTATCATAATAATATATTTTAGGATACATCAAATAGGTACCATCGAGTCCCAGCGAGTGTTAAATGTTAGTACAAGGATGTGTATGATTTAATAAAGCTTAGACAACAAACGAGAACAATTTATAGTGATGAGTGTTTAGAAAGAACCCCGGTCAGGATCCTTGTCAATGTTGAGGAGATTGAAGCCACGGCCCTCCCAAGGAAAACTAGTTCTCTTGGTGGTTTGTTGTCGCTTTCCGTAGTAGGAAAGTGACAGGACAACCCAATTACTGGTCCTAAAGTCGAAAAGGAAATTTTCCTCATCTGAAAGACGCCCTATCTGGCTAGAAAGCAAACCCTGGTTTGCATCCTGACTGCCCACACCACGAGGTTGAACCTTTACTTGTAATTAGAATTAGAATAACTCCCCCTGATTTGATTAACTTGTTATACACTGTTCACGGTAAACTGAGCACTTAAGAAAGCCCTGATTAGGATCTACTTTTTGATTAAATTGTATCCTTCCAGCATACGTAAATTTAATATTGGCATGTGCCTGATTACTTAATTCATGCGTCGTACAAGTGAAATAGTGGCACTGTTAGACAAGTAAATGTGTTCCTTGTATGCAAATTCTTACTGCAATAATGTGACTGAAACAAGAAATACTAACATCACTGGTCATAAATTTAAACGTTACGCTCGCAAAACACATCCCCGATTCTTAGGACTGTTTTCCATTACTTCGCTACCATCTCAACTTGGAGCCCTCATGGCAATGCACACTGTAACATTCATATGTAGTTATGGTCAGTGATATTTTTCAAAAGATTGATTTCAGAAGAGCTGCGGTGGTGCAGTGGTCAGACTATTCACCTCCTACCTAGGCGAACCAGATCTGATTGCCGGCAGCGTCGCTCGCGGATTTTCGCATACGTGGATCGTGCCGGACGACGCCGCTGGTCGGTGGGTTTTGCCGCGGATCTCCCGTTCCCTCCGCCTTTGCATTCCGGCGCTGCCCCTTACCTCACTCACTTCATCGGCTCTCAAGACCTCGATTTTAAGAGCCGCCCATACCTCTTCACTCACTCGCTCACTCCTGGAGATGGATTTTAATGTTTTCGTTATTTCACGACAGTTTGATTAGCACCGGTTTCCTTGCAGAGTAGGTGGCCGCTACTACAGTTAGTTTTCCGCGAGAGGTTGCAGGTTCACAGCTCATCGCAAAAAGGAAGACTCGCGCACGAGTTCGCACCAGTAGAAACCAAAGACTGCGGAGGTAATCAAGGCAATTACGAGCTGTAAAGCGTCTGGGTGGAGCAAAGGGAAGACAGGGGGTGGGCGGGTGCATGCAGCGCGTGATGAAAGGTAACGCCGCGGCTCAGCGCCACTGTCGGCCCCTGTGAAGTATTGTCTGCAGTTCACCGTTGTTAACGGCGACCCAACTTCTCGCCAACTCGCCTCACGCCGGAGAGGAGGGGTAGAGCTGGAGCTTCTCAAGTGCCCCCACCCCCCTCCCCGGAGCCACAAAACTGCACAACTTCGCCTGAGAATAATGGCCGGATCCTTTCTTCCAGTGAGTAAGAAAACGGTGCATGCACTTCCAGAGTCGTTAAAATTTTTCACAAGCAGAACGGAAGAAATAATAAACAATTCTGAATCGTTCGTCTGCTTTCGCTTCGAATCACCTTTTGTTGGGACTCTCCTGTGTATATCTCCAGTCATTGATTTCAAAATAATAAGTTTTCTGCAGGAGAATCTTATCCTTTGAGGCATAATCTTTTACACGAATATACAAAATGGCATATTACTTACCTTCTTCTTTCTGTTAGATGTAAACAAGATAGATGGGAGTCGCACTGGATTGCTTACTTTACAGGTTCTACCCAACCTGTCACAACTTTTTATTTCCCTAAGCCAATACAGAATGAACTCTTTTAAAAATATTTTGTGTGTAAATTGCGAGAGAAAGAAAACAATTTTAAGTATGGTTACAGTGTTGGATATGCACAGCGAAACATTAACGGGTTCTGAAAATCACTTAAACTCTGCTTTTTACCAATCCAAATCTATATTTTCATTTCCGTCAATACATCTCGAACGGAACTTGCTTGCAAGTTTGTCTACAAGTCTTCACCTTGCCCAATTCTGCCGCTTTAAGTAAGCTTCTTTCCCACTACTAACTTTTCATCGTCCTCTTTCCTTCGTATCCATTCAAAAAATATTCCTTCAACGTTTAATATTCCATTTCCCTACTTCGTATATGTAAGTTCTATATTTTTACACTTTGCTCTTGTTGCCTTACTTTCATTTGTTTTGTTATTTACCTGCTAGCCTAGGGTTTATATAATTTAAGTTTGTTTCTTAACCTTGCACTCGTAATTAAGTAATAGTGCAACATTCTAAAACTTGGCTACATTATTTCGGTGGTCTACTGTCTAAAACCATTTTGGGCCTACCACTAGTGATTTAAGCTAACGTGTCTGTTCGAACGGCTGTAAATATCTGGCAAGTTTTTCATATCAACTCACAATGACTATAGATACTACAAATGTATTGCCTTTAAATATTTCACTTAAATCAATGAGTAACGTTTTCGAGAAAACGTTGACGAAAAGACATGAAATTAAAGCTGTTGGTCGTTCGTGTCGAAAACACAGACATTGTTTTGTAATTATTGTATTACAGGAATATAATCTAATTCACGAAACCCCGATGAGAATAGAGAAATATCAAATGAGATACCTGATTTCGCATCACCCCTCTATCGCACTGGCAGTGAAAATAAGTGAACGAGAATAAATTAGGCGAAACTTAACAGCTATGGTTTCTGTGGCAAAAAGGGGGAGATTGAGAATCGATGGAATGCAAATATGATGGAATCGGGAGTACCCAGAAAAAACCTGAACAGTCAACGGAAACGTCCTCACGTTTCTCGTGTTAAAAACACGGGTGTGACCTCATTGGTAATTTAACCCTTTTTGCAGCGGTGTCAAAGAAGAGGTCTGATCATCACACCACTTCTGCATCCTTAGTCAAGTTTATATCTACCAGTACCCTGCCGCAGTAACAACACTGTGGTAATTATAGCAAAAAATTCACTTCTGTAGCATTCTGTGAAGAATTATTACTTTCGGAAATTGTTCACTCGACAACGATGTGGCGTGACTGTGTTTACCGATTTTAGAAAATGAGTTTGAGTTAGTTTAACATATTTGCTGTTTTCCGATTTGCCTACTGTGATAAAATTATACGCATACACAACGAATAAATTAATAATTATAAACTTATAATCAAATAAATTCACCTGAAAAAGGTTACACTGAATCCGAGAGACATACAGCATGTTATGTAAAGTTTAATATTTTGTAAACTATTATTTGTCGTTATAAACTGATCTTTGCAGATTTAATACGAGATTGCACTTTTTATGCTTTTCCATATGTTGGCAAGCGGTAGTTCAATATAAGTTTATATGCGAAAATTTTAATGTCCAGAACGAATTTTGCGATGCAACATAAATATTTAAATCGTTAATTGAAACCTAAAATATTCTAACGTTCGGGTAAAACGCAGATTTGAAACAACGAAATAAAAATAAATAAAATAACCTTGTATTCAGTACCTAAAAGATGTCAACTTATGAACTTCTTGCACTGAACATAAAAACAATTTCTTTCTAATTCACACATGTCCGTGCTTAAAGCCCTTCCAACTGACTGTATACCTCGAAAAATTGGGCCTTCCTTTCCAGAAGTACCGCCAAAATGTTACCATGCATACTCTGCCTCGTCCTTCTCTTTTCCTGCCTCACGCTCCTTAAAAAGAGTCTTCATATGTTCTCCTGACGTAGACCGCTCTCAACAATCAATGTCGAGAGTTCACGTGAATCTGTCACGTGATCAAGGACCCTCAGAGCTGCAACACCAGTGCAGTTGTACTGGTTAGAGCGCGCGAACCCTATCAAGTTATTGCCGCAAACACTCGCAGTACCTGAACTATCGTGATCCAGACCCAGTTGAAGAGAACTGAGACACTGAAAACAGCAGACGTCTAGGTGATTTCGAATGACATTCAGTTAATTTCTCTGCTCAAAAGGGGCCCGCGGTGGTGTAGTAGTCAGACTATTTGGCTCCGACAAAGGCGAACCAGGTTCGATTCTCGGCGAGGTCGCTCTCTGGTTTTTTTAACATGGGAATAGTGCCGGGCGATGCCGCTGGCCGGCGGGTTCTCTCGGGGATCTCCCGTTTCTTCCCCGTAATTGCATTCCGGCGCTGCTCAGTACTCAATTCGCTTCAACCTCATCGACTCTCAAGGCCCTGGTGTCCAAAGCCGCCCAAACCTGTCCATTGCACTCCACTGCTCAAAGTTGTTAGTTACACCTCTTCGTTTCGTCAATCAGTGAATGTAAAATAATGGATTGTTGTAACTAATGCTACCGATTATAGAGCGCACAACGTTTGGCTCATTAAAAGACGTCTTGCCAACCGCACGAAATTTACATGTAGTTTTGGAATATTTAATGCTCATGGAGTATCAATGAAAAGGTAAATTACCTAGTAGGACACATGGCGCTNCATGGAGTATCAATGAAAAGGTAAATTACCTAGTAGGACACATGGCGCTGTGCTAATTATCAACGTGCATTAACGAGAAGTATTCAGCACAACACAATGAGGTAGTCGGAACATGCCCTGAGAACTGAACTGGGTGGATTGTCGAAACGAGTTGGTGGGCTGGAAATAAAACTAAATAAAAGCGAGAATAACACTGAGAAACTGCTGGCTTGATGGGGAGAAAGAGGTCACTGCCAACAAGGGGGGATGCAGGAAATAATAAGCAAGATGCATATTCCAAGGTGCACGACAACGGAACTATACTGTGCCGTGGTAGCGGCCATTTTCCACTATGTAGTTTTCATTCTCTTGGATTCAGATATTATTAATATAGGCCATTCACGGTTACTTCACACTTTTCTGAAGCCCTGCTGAAGTTCTACTTCCAGGATATTCCTCCACCTCAAGCTTAACCGAGTTTAGAAAATTACACCAAAGGGACAGCGCACCGCATTTGTGCGCACCCGGTGTAATACAATTTGGCATCAGAACTATTTCTTACTAGGCGTTACCAACACGCCTGTTTTGTCCCTGTTTTTATTCATATTATTTATAAATCGAATATTATGATTTATAGATAACATTTAAGTAAGAGTTAAATTCATCCAAAAAATAAGGTGGTTTTATGTCAACACAAATCTAAAAAGCTTCTGATACACGGCATATATAAGAAACNATTCATCCAAAAAATAAGGTGGTTTTATGTCAACACAAATCTAAAAAGCTTCTGATACACGGCATATATAAGAAACAACTAAACACGCAATATATGAGGTTATTATTCAAAGGTTTGATTCAGAAAGTGTGGGGATACCGCGAATAAACTACAAGATGCCATTTATTTCATTTCGCACTACAAAAAATGTTGTGGATATATGTTACATTGAAAATGTGCTTAATTTCTTACACTTTCTCCAGCTTNATTTCGCACTACAAAAAATGTTGTGGATATATGTTACATTGAAAATGTGCTTAATTTCTTACACTTTCTCCAGCTTCGCATATACAACACTATTGAGCTTCCACGCTTTTATCTGAGGGTTATTCGTACCTTTAGTATTTTTTTCTGTACTTAAATCCATATATATATATATATATGTATATACCAAAAACAGTAAATTATTTAAACGTTTCAAATGTATGATAAATTTTTTAATTTAATTATTTAAACAAAATATTGGTTTTATAATTTTTTATGTGTAAAACATATTTTGCTCTTTCTTTATTGTAGTTAATTGTGTTATTTTGTTGCATGTTAGGTTAATCGAAAATCTTTATGTCCATATTGTTTTTCCTAAAGATATTCTAACTATACTACTTCTGAAGTAGAAACGTGTTAAGCAATGTTCAAAATAATCTTTAAATTTTTAAATAATTCCTTTGCATTGTTCAAGAAAAATTATTTATGTTTTAACATTTTTTATCAAATATGCTATAAATTTTGCGTATCATAAAGCGCGATAAGTTTTTTTAGTATTATATAACTTTGCTATTATTATTTGAAATTNGCTATAAATTTTGCGTATCATAAAGCGCGATAAGTTTTTTTAGTATTATATAACTTTGCTATTATTATTTGAAATTTTATAGCTTTTGTCTTTACTTCCATAGCCATTTTTTATCATAGTAATTTTTAGCTTTCCATACATTTAATCACTTATTAAATTGATACCAATAGTTATTTTGTTTTGTAGATGTCAACATTATTTTCATGATCTTATCCAATTTATCCTACTTTTAGCACAGCTTCCTTTAGTAAACCAGGTGCTGCATGGAACAAAATAGGCGGTAGCATGTGTATATTTGTAAAATAAAAACAGTTACATTTTTTCTCATTGTAAGCCAATAAATTATTATATGTTCCGTACGTATGATTACCGAATTTTGAAATTATATACTTGTTTCTGATATTTTCTGATGTATGCCTTTATCTAATGTAAAATTGACAGTGTCTTTTGAAAAAAAAAAATTTATTGTCATTTATTTACTCTTTTCACTTTCTTCACTACTCTTGTTTTCATATACGTAGTCTTGTTAGTCATTTAACAATGTATTTTGCGTATAATTTTCTGTACTGTAAAATGTTTCTAAATTATCTACTGCAATTTTTTTCATTTCGTCTGCAGAAAAACGGAATAGTTAGGAGCAGCTGAAATCGAAATTCTTATCAAATTGTATACTCGCGTATAAACAAACGCTCTTTTATTTTGCTGTGTGAATTGATGTATTCTATATCATCTTAAAATTGTTGATAAAAAATCACGTTACCCTAAATTATGAATGTTAACTAGGACATCTTCACTATTTCCAAATGATATAAGCGTACTTAACTTTTCCTGGTGTTCAATAATATCCACTGAAGTACTATGATCACATTATTTTCATGTTACGTTTTATATTTTCTTCTAGATTGTTTATCTAGCAAAGATTTATCTTTACCTTATTTATTGCTTTGGTAATTGTATACTTTTCAACAGGTTTGTTTCAATCGTTTAGATATATTTATGAATTTGGTAGAAGATTTATTATCTGTTTTCTTAACAATTGTGATTGTATTAAAATTTTTAAACATAGTTTTTTAATTTAGTATATACTTTTGGGAGGATTTTAAATAAATATTTAATTTCCACAATGTTTAGAAGCATAGTTTCCTGTACAATTACACCTACTGGTATATTGATATTGTGTATAGCTATTTATAACACCTACTATTTAATACAAATATGTCTAATATATGTTTTTATTATAACAGCGTGTTAATTCATGTTTTTAAGATAACAAAATTTAGGCTTCTTTGTGCAAGTTTGAGATAAGTGTAACATTCAACACTGTCAGATTTAAATTATTCATTTTCTCAATAAGCATTAAAAATCTACAATAAGTGCATGAACTTACATTATTAAACTGTAGAAGTATATAACAGAACNGAACTTACATTATTAAACTGTAGAAGTATATAACAGAACAATTACTACCTTAATTTTGCATTTTTTAATTACTTAATTTTGATCTCGGTAAATAACGTATTTGTTTATGTCTTTGTCGACAGTAAAACATGAGGTTCTATCACAAAGAATATTGTAATTAAATATTAAATATTTTGCACTCAAATGATTATTCGAATAGTTTTTCAGCCACAGTTACGGTTTTATTTGTAAACAACTAACTAATGATTTTTTTTTTGTTAAAAAAGGAAGGCAGGGGAATTTGCTAACAAAACAAAAGGAGAAAGCAAACAATTATTTATCATAAACAATTAATAACTGCCTTTGGAAAAGCCTAATAAATGCATGAGTGTCTGTAAACTCTGGTTAACGTACGACACCTTAAAACAGTTCAGTTTAGTGCCCGGGAAGTAGTAACACTAAAAGATACACACGTCGGACCTCTAGGATTGAATTATTAAGGTAGGCGACAGGCGTGGAAATAATAATACTCTTCTTAAACTCACGTAAAGCTTGAGTCCCGTAAAAAAAAACCATCACCAAATTCTTTGCCCCGAACTTCATTTAATAGGGCGATATAAAAGCGTATTCCAGTGCAAATGCAAATATAAATATATTGACCGAACTACGCTTAATATCAGGCACACCCCGTACGTGGTAGAACATTGGGGCTCTTCTCTTCTTTTTGGTAACTATTCTGCATGCCAGCCGTGTCGTACAATGGCTGAACAGCAACTGTTAGAAAACATATGCGCAAGGAGAAAAAAACGGGCAAGATAGCGCTATTAGGAAAGGAAGTTGCGTGTGTTAAACTGAATCTAAAATTGTCGTGTACTGGAAAGGACATTCAAGGCAAACAAAACATTGCATTTTCGGAAGTGGAATACTTTCCGCCAAAAACGAACCCAATATCTTCCTTGGTTGGCTCTCAGACTAGAAATGTGGTCCTTAAACAGATGTAAATTATTATTGCATGTCGTCACATTAACATGTCATTACGAATTTTATTACATAATTTTGGTAATACACATTCTGGCACAGTTCCTGAAGCCCTCGAAGAAATGTAAGCCCCATGAAAATAGTTTTCTGTTTAGAAGAAAAAAATAAAATATTAAAAAGCATTTAGGAACTACAATATTTGTAAATGTTAAATATGTTTAAATATGTTTGTGGGTCTGTCAACTGACAACTTTGCCTTAATAAGATGAAAGGGGAGCACCAACTTACTCTGTGCCTAGAATTGCTAAAACTTCAAAACTGACCTGTGCACCTGGGTGCACTCCTGGGTTCGAACGAAGACTACATATTGCTCAAAATTTTTTCTTGAATATTAAAATACTTGACACATACTTGTTAGGAACGCTGTATATTTTAGTTAATAAATAGTTAATNATTTTTTCTTGAATATTAAAATACTTGACACATACTTGTTAGGAACGCTGTATATTTTAGTTAATAAATAGTTAATATTTCCATTAGAATAATGCTTCTGTAGATAGTTTAATACTCACGGCGCTTTCAAAGTGCTGAATTCCACGGAAGAGTTCAGTTTGGATGAGGCTGGGCGCTTCTGTTAAAAACTGAATCTTCTATCTTAAATTGCAAACTCCGTAGAGTTATCAAGATCGGGAGCAAGATACGGTATATTTCCGCTTGGAAACATTTCCGTCCTGGAAAATAGCTGGAATTCTTAGGAAGCCACTTACTGCAGAGGGATCCCTGTATTTTCTGAATGTCGTGGTGCTGTGCGTTCCTACTGCATCTCGTCAGGAGATAGGGTTTTCCTTGCGGACGAAGAAGACATATAGGCAAGAAAAGTTTTCTCGACAAGTTTTTCGTGGAAACGTTGGTACAAATTCACATGCCTCTTGAAACAATTACGTTTGCAACTTTCACTCTCGAGAGTTAAGGAGACTACAAAGAATACTCTGCCACGAATAACTTTTATTGCTATTTCGCAGAAATAAGACATTTTCAAAACAAGAAGCTATTGTTAGGAATCACAGCATTTGTTACGAACTTCTATGGCATCAATTAATCCTTTCATTCAAAATTTGTAGGGTATTTATAAACTTTTGAAATTTTCTTTCTAAATCATTTTTATTCTTATTTTTAAACAGATTCCAACGAATGATTTAGTTTGGTACCAAACCGTTTTAAACACGTTAAATTTATTAAAGCAGTTACTCGTAAAAGGTTTCGCAAAAACAGTGCCCTATAATTAGAGTGATGGATAAAATTATCGCGAAGGAATAAGGCAAATATAAGTTTATTATATGCTTAGTAATATAAGGAATTATTTTCTAATTCCAAGCATTATATTACAGCATCGTCACAATGCCCTTCATGCACAATATAATAATTTTATACATAAACCAATAGAAAAACAACTATGTTCCATATCACTTTTGTATAACCTCCTGAATATCACTTTTGTATAACCTCCTGAGTAGCTATGCGAAAGACGCAACATCCACTCGTCAGTAGAGACCTGAAAAATTCGCGAGTTCAATGACCGGCAGGCTAGAGACTACAACTTTATGTACAAATATGCCGATATCAACTGCACATTGGTTGTCTACTGTCACAGTGGAAGACGACGATTGGACACCGTTCTCCAGGAGGTGTCAAACACCGTGTGGACCAATGGCTAAAGTTATATAAACGCACGTGTTTTGAATTCTAGCTTGTCCCAAAATGAATTCGCAAATTCTTCAGGTCTCTAGTCATAAGACAATGTTATGTTTTCTTTAATACCTTCAATAATTATAGATTTATAGTTTCTCAAAAAATTGCAGGTAATCTTTGGAAAGAAACATCAAATTTAAACTAACACACTTCGTGGCTTAATTTTCAGTATACATATTTTCTATAATTTATCGATGACAAGTTATTCGACAAAACATTCCTGTGTAGAAATTCATTAGAAAAACTACCTTCTAAAATATGCTTTTCGAAGCGATTACGAACATGCTCAAAATCTTTTGTTTAATTAATTACATAATAATTTATATTTGTACAATATACTCCGGTGAGCAATCTTTAAGAATAATCTTTGTTTGTGGTCATTGATATTAAGAATCGCAGAGGTCGTCTGATTAGAATTTCTGCTGTACGAACAAGCTTTGCACATTGACTAACTAAAAATTAACATTTTCAAATGCTTAAAACTGATTCTCTTTACTTCTGCATCTTTGGTTTTACTACGATTATCATGTGCTTAAAATACTTAGTATTTGAAAAAAGTCAGAAATTTTCAAGTCTAAAATATTTATTAGTCGTAAATTACATTAACATTTGACAAAACTAATAAGAGGAAAATTTCTTTACAGAACAAGACATTCCAATCATGAGAGCAACTGAAAAACAGTTGTTTAGACAAAATAATTAATCTGTTTCAAGTCAGATTTTTATCTCCCAACGAAACGGCATAGTCTGGTCAAATACATGTATTTTTGGCTATGAAAACTGTTTATTTGCTGTTCACATTTTCCCCTCTATAAGCATATATTATGTTATATCATTTACAATGTATGATTTTCTCTGTGCCTGATTAGCGATTGAAAACTTTTGTAATCAAACTTATAAGATAACTTCTGGCTCTATCAACATTTATTTTGACGTAGTCTTTTAGTGTAGAATTTGTATATGCGTTGAAATTCCATTGAAGAACAGATGAATTTAACTTTCTAAAATGTATTTTTACATGCAGTGAGCTCCACATTATGAAAACCAAATAGTTTTCCCCCTAGTCATTCTTCATAAACCGAAAATGTAGAAAAACTTAGGGGTTCCNTACATTATGAAAACCAAATAGTTTTCCCCCTAGTCATTCTTCATAAACCGAAAATGTAGAAAAACTTAGGGGTTCCGTGAATTCACTTTATATCCTGTACAACTAAAGAAACGTGTGGTGTTAAAAAAATTACTAACATTTACTAACTTTTCTGAATAAATTTCTACCATAAATTTACCGTAATTTTACTGACTTTTTCTGAAAATGGTAAGTTTTCGGTTCCAAGGAATTATAATTTTTATATATTGTGGAAGAATACCAAATAAGCAGTAAAGTACCTACCTATATTCTTAGCAGGGCCAAAAGCCATAGAATAAACACCATATTATATTCACGGTATCTTGGCACCTTTTCACTTAAAACTTTGAAAAATCACCCTATATATGACGTGTTCGTTTGTTTCCTAAATATGCAATGTATCGCGAGCGTCTTATAATTATATTAACATAAAAACTACCTAATTTTGGTTTACTTGAACCTTCACTTATATTTTATTAATAAATTGTAATATTCCATTTTGATACTGACGAAAACCGAGAGAAAATAGGTATGTTGGTTATACCTCTAATTATATGGCAATGCCAAAATGATTTCAATAAATTAAAATATATCTTTAATAATTAAAANTGTTGGTTATACCTCTAATTATATGGCAATGCCAAAATGATTTCAATAAATTAAAATATATCTTTAATAATTAAAAATAATGAAAATAGAGAGAAACAGGTGTGCAGGTAATGCGTAGTAGGGAATGGTTTTCTGAGTAATATTATCAAACTGGTGTAATTTTATATACTTGGTTAAGCTTTGTTTGTATCAGCCTGAAAGCAGATCTTAATCAGGGCTTCATAATAGTTGTTGACACATAAATTTAACGCGTCTATACGGTGCCTGTAAGCCAGGAGGTGGTGAACCTCTCCCCGCGTGGCGAACGCAGCTCCCACAGCGGGGTTCTCGGGGGGTGTCGGCGGTGTCTCACTGCTACGTTCACAGAAGTGCAAACCAGCTACCAAGCTAGCTCAGGACCATGTCAGTTGCAATGCGAGTCAAGTTACACCCAACACGGCCAGCACGATGCAACACGTTGTTATACTTCGCCCTGGTGGTAGCAAGTTGCCAAGTTCAATCGTGAATGTGCCTCCCGCAGAACAACCCGTATTGCTGGGTGTCGGGCGCGACGTACATTATATTTAACTGCCCATCAGACTTATGCCAGCTCAGGCCTTACCGCAAAAGTGAAAGCGAACGAGTGGCCAAGCTGCCGTCCGGAACGAACAGCTATTGTCTCTTCAATCACCGGAGCAAGACCACTCTTACAACTTCCCCGCAGCCCGGCCTACAAACCTCGAGATACGCCCGCCACCTAGCGGCTAACAAATGCACTAGCAAATACACAAAATACAAGTATAAAACCAAATAATTAACCAAGGTACATAAAATAGAAATGCCAATGCATTAACAATATTAAATTGATGACTACCAACCAATTGGAATATTTAAAAGATAAAAATATATTGTTTACGCATTGCCTCTACAACGTCCGTGCCCACTAGATCTGGTAACAAAAACAGGCATCCCAACTGCAGCATTTTAACACTAAAACACACCATCTCACCACCTGAGACGACCAAATCGTCTCGACACATACCTCTATCACTGTCGTATGTGTCGCGTACTCCAACACAATACAAGCATAACTCATTCTGTGTTCATCTTGGTACTGACATGCTATGTGAACGAATACGATTAGTTCGATAGGATCCAGGAAGTGACTTTACTTTCAACAGGCCATACACAGCAAGATGTTGCCGATCGGTTAAATGCCATGCAAAGTGGCGTATCTGAACAGTGGAGAAAGTACAGAGACACGGGCATTATGCACTACAGGCAGCTTAGTAGTTGTTCTCGTGTTACAACACCACGTCAAGTGACGGCTTGCAAGCGCCCAACGACACCTGTCCGAGCTCTTCGACATAAAATATCTAGAGCAGTGGGGGTTTGTATTTCCAACCAAGCAATGCGCAGAGGACTTCATCAATTAGGTCTTCAATCCAGAAGGTCAACGAGAGCGTTTTCACTGAATTAACCGAATCGGGATTATCTATGAACGTGAGCTCTAACCCATCAATATTGGACCATTGCAGATATTTACTGACGAGACTAGGGTTGGTTTGCGTCCTTACATCACTCGTACTAGGGTATGGGGACACACTGGACGATAGCAGCAGGACATACGGTTTTAGGAAGTCCTTCCATTTGCTGGCAGAAGTGGTGTGTTCTGTGCGGGAATAATGGTGTAACGGTGGACGTATGAATTCCCGTCAATGGCACGTTGACTTACCACCGAAACATTAAAGAAAATATGGAGGCCATCCATCGTGAGTCCCTGCAGACGTAATTTCGGCAACCATTCATCCTAACCAATGAAAATGCAAATTGTAACAGCACGTCAGTATCTTAAAAGAAGTATTATTAACAGATGGAGTTGGCCTCCAGCGTTCCCTGACATGAGTGCCATTGAGGACGATTGTAACTGTGTACGCCGGTATTTATTTTGGGAGAGGCTGAAGCTCGATTTCTGTAGTGAGCACNTTGATTTCTGTAGTGAGCACTTTTCACAATAAAAAAACACCTTTCTCCAATGTAAGAATGTATATTCTGATATTAAGTGCACACTCAAGGGAAACTTATTGCATTTGTTTATTTCAATTTTCAGTATATAATCTTCTGTTAATTTTCCAAAATTTGCTTAGGTTTATTTATTTTATTCTTGACTGTTTTAGGAAAGGCTTAGCAGAGTGAGTGAGTGCGGGGCGTGTGGGGCCATGACAACTTACCTAGGTGTACCTATAGTTACACTATAACTAAGAAGAGACAAGGAAAAACTGGCATGCACACCGTAAAAACTCTTTGGACAAGGAAAGTTGTCAAGAAACAAAATATATTTTTAAGTATTCCTGTTCCGGAACGTACGGAAAACTCCGCTGACTATAGCAGCTCGCGCCATGGACAAGCTGGTTCCGAGACGCAATAGCAGGGGCTACAACAGGACGTTTCTTTTAATTTAACTTAACCCAAACGTCATGTGTTGCTNCCCCCGAGCACGCAGAAGAGCCGCAAGACGACGTGGCATGGACTCGACTAATCTGAAGATATGCAGGAGGCAGTTCACACCATCAATCCTCAGGGCAGTCTACATATCCAATCTGCGCCAATTTGAGAAAGTTGCACATCTGTGACGTTTAATGATTCTCGTCAGTCGTCGTTTGTTCCGTTCTTTCACAATCTTTTTCCGGACGCAGCGATGTCGAAGATGTGATGTTTTACCGGATTCCCGATATTCACGGTACACTCGTGAAATGGTCGTACGCGAACATCCAAATGTTATCGCTACCTCGAAGATGCTATGTCCCATCTCTCGTGCGCTGACTATAACACCACGTTCAAACTCACTTAAATCTTGATAACCTGCCATTGTAGCAGCAGTAACCGATCTAGCTGCCGACCGCATCGCGTTACTCTGATTGGTTCCATACCTCTGTTATTTGCATACGCACGCCTATACCAGTTTTTATGGCTCTTCAGTGTAGATTTGTGTGCGAAGTTTCAAGTCGATCGGATATGTGGAACTGGGTCTAATTATCTCACAAAATTTCACCCTAACTAGGAAGTGAAACTAGACAAAAGCTTACGAAAACCCTACTTCCCTGCCACGAGAGGAGGGAAGATAAGGATCACCAGCTCGCAGCACGATGACGACAAGAGTCCAGAACTGTTTATTCATTGGATGTTACCATTGCGAGTGGCTTTTTTTTTATACCTGACTGAACGTGATACGGTAACGAAATTTCTCCTTGTTTAACGCGTTCTCGAAGTCTACCCTGTCACCATAAGAATTTGCGAAATTCACGTAAAGTGAGCATTATTGTAAGCCCGGGTTAATATCTACTTGTAAGGACACTGCGCATTCTTACACCAAGCATAAAGATAACATTGAAATGTGCCTGACCATTTCGTTTCTGCTTCTATCATGTGGAACTATGAATTTATTATACAAATGATTACTTTACAGATTTGGTCATGTTTGCATATACGTGTATTAAAAAACAGAACGCAAGAGAAATCATTTCAACGTTTACACGTGTTTATCTAACACTTATAATTCGACGTTAAAGCATGGGACTGCATTCCCTCCGTCGTTACCACCTTTACTGGGCGCATGCCAATCGGTGTGCTCGTTAAAACATGTGCAAGTGAGATCAGTGGTATTTTTCACAGGTTGAATTTAAAAGTGCTGAATTGACCGTGATCAGCCTATATAGTCTATTCACAATATTTTCACATTTTTATAATCAAAACTATGAAAAATCACCCGATGTATGACGTGTTTGGTTATTTCCTCAAATGTCATACACCACATGCATTTTATCCTCGTGTTATCGTAAAAGTACCTTATTTTTGGTTAAATTGAAATCTTACTTATATTAATGAAGAAATTATAATATTTCATTTGTAATTAACATGAGCAAAACAGAGAGAAAATAGATGTGTTGGAAATGCATAGTAATAAATAGTTCGTATACAAAATATTATTTAACTTAGTGCGCACGAAAGCGGCGCGTCGTCCCTTTCGTGTGATTTTCTATAATCTGGAAGCTTTTTTCAAATGAAGTTGAGCAATATCCTGGAAGTATAAATATAGCAGGGCTTCAGAAAAGTTGAAAGTAGCAGTGAATTAAGTATGTTAATACACTTACATTCCTGACAATACTACAGTTTTATTTGGAGGGCGTGTGAATAAAGTGAACATTCCCATTAAAATTGTAATTTTACTTATGGTGGAAGGGTACAAAGCGAGATTGAGAAGTAGATCTTGAGCAGGGATTTCAAAAGCGCTCAGTTAACCATGAACAGTAATTGAGTGTTAAGTATAGGCTGTTCACGGTTACTTCCAACTTTTCTGAAGCCCTGCTGAAGTTCTAATTCCAGGATATTTCTCCGTCTCATGCAAACAAAGATTAACCAAGTATAAAAAATTATACCAAAGATGCAACGCACCAGATTCGTGCGTAAAAAATGTAGAATAATTTTGCTTAAGAACTATTTCTTACTAGGCGTTACCAACACACCTATTTCTCCCTATTTTTCATTTATATTAATTGTTAATGAAATTGTGTGGTATATAGATAGAATATACGTTTACGTACAATTCAATTAAAAATAAGGTACCTTATTGTTAACACATGTACAAAATGCTTGTAATACGTGACATATTTAGGAAACAATCAAACACGTCATGTATAGCGCGCTTTTTCAGAAGTTGGAATTAAAAAGTGCGTAGAAACAGCGAATAGACAATAATATGGTTACTTCTACTCAGGTTAGAAAGATAATTGTTAAACGTTTGGCAAACAAACATTTTCGCCACTAGGTAAGCGCTAGTGTCTCATGTGTACCGGANTCTCCCTATTTTTCATTTATATTAATTGTTAATGAAATTGTGTGGTATATAGATAGAATATACGTTTACGTACAATTTAATTAAAAATAAGGTACCTTATTGTTAACACATGTACAAAATGCTTGTAATACGTGACATATTTAGAAAACAATCAAACACGTCATATATAGCGCGCTTTTTCAGAAGTTGGAATTAAAAAGTGCGTAGAAACAGCGAATAGACAATAATATGGTTACTTCTACTCAGGTTAGGAAGATAATTGTTAAACGTTTGGCAAACAAACATTTTCGCCACTAGGTAAGCGCTAGTGTCTCATGTGTACCGGATTTTTTTTTTCTATGTTAAAAAAGCAAATAATTGCAATAATCGTAAATAAAATATAACATAACAACTTAAACAAATAAAATATATATTTTATCATACACGTAGCTTCAAATTTTAATTAAAAATGACATCTTTCAAACACTGCGCCCCTGGCGGTGGAAATTTTCCTTAGGCCAAACTCTCCCATAATAACACTCGTTTTGTTCCTAACCTGAGTATAATTAATCTTAACTATATCACGCATGTAGAGCGAGAGGGCGGAAACTGGCCGCAGACGCGGCGTGGCCCGCCTGAACCCGTGACAGCGGCGCTGGCGTCGCCATGACGACGGGCGGCAGACGTCTGGGGCTTGTCATTGGCGGAGCGCCCGGCGCGCGTCACATACGAGGTCAGAGCTGCCGGCGAGCTAGGGAAGGGTGGCAAAAAGTCATCGCGCGGCCGAGTGAAACAAAATATTTTTCCGCCCGTTTACCGTCTCGTGGGCGGTGGGCCGAAAAAAAACTGAGCTCCTGTCACGTAGACTTGATTTCTGCGGTGAAACGAATGTGGTGGTGACTTTTCATTCTCGCTTCGCTTCCTTCACTAAAAGTAAAAAAATTACGTCGGAGAGGATGTTATTAATAACTTCGTGGACAGGGAGGCGCACGCACCTTAAAGTTTGTGTAACATTCCCCGGAGTGACAGCACTTTTAGACCGGTCCCATAGGCTGGCCCTTCATATAAAGCTGCCGTGTGTGTGATGAAGAGACCGATGAATCAAGGAGGTACACAGAAACGAGAGTAACCCGAGAAAACCCACCTTCACGAGCAATGCCCGTCACCCTACCAACGTGCGATTGCATCTGGACCCGGATCATCCCGGGACGAAGTGCGTATCGTATTGGTGCGATGCCAATACGCTTGTTGCGCGAATGAAATTATTAAATATTGACATATATAACATCTTGCTCCGTCGATTTCCGGGGAGTCTCTGGTTACACGCCACTTTGTGTTCGATGGGTCCGTGGGTTCGGTTGATATTGTAAACTAATGCTGAGTGTGGCGATTTTCAGAATAATTTTGTTTTTAATTACATGATTGAGCAGATTAGCAACATTTCCAATAAAACACTTTGAATCATTAGAGAATCCATTCAAAACAGAGAGAAACTCGATAATTTCAATAGAGTATAATGAGAAGATGGATAAAATCTTAGGAATATTTTAAATCCTTTCCTACACCTTTTACAAAGCATTCAGCAGCTACGATTGGCCACAACCTTCAGCCAATCTGGCCCCATGAGTGCAACCTCTCACACCACAGCTGGGCTGTGATTGGCCGACACGTAACTTATATATGCGCATATATGAGTGCCAGAACGACAGGCGACATGACCTCTGTATTCTTTTAAAGGAGTTGGAGTTGAGATATTTGGGCGGCTCTTAACAACGAGGTCTTGAGAACCGATGTATTCCCTTGAAGATACACCGGTCGGTCCACTAATTTTTTCACCTCCGATAACATCACCGTACAAAATACAACACACAAATATCACCTTACATTGCAGGGGACACCATATTATGTAACCACTTGTTAATTTACTTATGTAATTTGCAAGATATTAAGCGCGAATCCATAATAACAAATGGGAACCCATCGGTGTTTTCACTACAATGGATAAGTTATCTTCTATCCTATTTGCCTGTCCTCGGAGAAAGGATACACGTAATAGGAAATACACTCTGACGCATCCCTCGCTGTGGTTTGAACGTGTGTACATGTTTACATCCGCATTGACGGTCAAATCAGCAGAACCTTTACTGCTTTGGTTCTGCGCAGGACATCGGAGTGATAAAGCATTGTACGTGTTGTACTGTAAGATGTTTCTGGAAGTAGAAAAAGGTGGCTTAAATTGCACTGGTGCAGTTGTCACGTAGTACAGCATGTACATGATAAAACATGCAAAGATTCTCCGTTATACCTAGGGACGTACGATGGGTTTCACGAATGAATATGGTCGTCATGATTTCAATTTATGGAGAATGTCGTCAAACTGCTACGGCAGCACAACAGCTTTATGTTTCGAACGTTTTCCTACTTTACATCTTCCGTCCTGTCCAACCTTCCCTAATCGTGTCGTAAAACATCGCGAGTCTGGCAGCATTTCTCCACGGAAGCGGATTCAGAGCAAGAGTCTCCCAAACGAAGCAGCAGAGGTTGCAGCTATTGCAGTAAATCCTCGTGCCATTTCTCGCGAAAAGGAATGACAGATTGGAATTAGCAAAACATGCGTGCAGCACATTCTGCACAGGCATCATTACCACCCCTACCATGTGTCATTGCACCAAGAGCTACGCGGCAATGACTTCCAAAAGCAAATGTAATATTGCCGGTGGGTCCTACAACAAGGCCAAAAGTTTATGGGAACGGGACTGTTCACAAACGTAGCAATGTTTACAAACCATGGAAATGTCACTCTGCACAACAGGCATTACTGGTTACCTGAAAACCCTCACTGGCTTCGTCAGGTAGAAGCTCAATGTCAGTAGAGTGTCAATGCATGGTAAGGTATCATTGGACAACAAATCGTTGGCCCCTATTTCATTGAAGCGCAATTGAATAGGCGAAAGTACAAGCATTTTCTGGGACGTACCTTGCCTGCATTGTTGGAAGTTGTCGCGCTGAATACGCGTTGTCAAGTGATGTGGTATCATCACGATGGGTATACTGATCATAATGCCTAAATTGCAAGAAATTAACTACAGCGTATATTTCCAAATCGATGGATGCGGAGAAGTAGTCCTATTCAGTATTATCCAGAAAGCTCGCCTGATCTAACACAGTCAGATTTCTTTCTTTGATAATATATCATAGTTGTAATGTACCAGAAGGTTCCGAAGACACCGGAAGACATGAAAGGCCGTATTGTAGCTGTATGTGCTTTCATACCTTCTGACACACCGGCAGACGTACGTCAAACAATGATGACACGATCAGCGTAATGTCTCCATTGGAATGATCGTCGTTTTGAACATAATCATTAACCCACTCACTATGAGAAATTTCACTACACACTTTGCATTAATTTAGTTTTGCCAGAAGATGCACTTTATTTATTACTTTGTAATTAATGTGTACATTGGAGACATGTGACTCCACACAAGCAGGATTTCCGTTGTTTTGTAGATTAAATATAGTGTAAAGGATTGTTCATGGCACATTGTTTACATTTTTCCATCACGCTCCATAATTCAGAGCTCATAATTTTAGGGCATAATACGTTTTGTCTGCATTTTTTTAATGCGCTGTATTTCGTTCACAGCCGGTGACTGGACTTTCGAGGGGAAAAAACCTGTGTCGGTTTCCAGAGCTGCCGAATGAAGATTCGATACAGGATACATGTTACCTATGTGTCCTACTACCTGCCAAACGCTACTGTTTAGCGGGTTGCGGTCTGAACCAGCTTAGGCGTTTTGTCTGGCGCACCACGAAATTTTCTTGTGAATTCACACCTTATTGGCAGTTGGTTATGTCATCTCTATAACCGCTTGTGCTTTGTCCACGATGACTGAATATGATGTAATTCTGTGTAAATCGTTCTCGAGGCTCCTTGACCTGTGGCTCTAGGCTCCATGCACGGGGTTCACGGGGAGGGAAGTCAGGTAGCATAAATAAGACAGTCCGAGCTCGGGTAGGATAAACAGCTGCCGGCGCTGAGGGAGACAGACACGGCCGGCAGCGGAAGAGGAGACATCGCCTAGACTACGCTACGCAATATATGATGGACGCTAGGCGTGAGTCACTTCCAAAGTTAAAATGTTGGATTTGGTCGTGCTATGAAGTGTTGCTTTCGGAAAGATAGGACTAAAGAATTATTAGATAAACATACTCGTATACACGCGTACATCGATTTGATAAATATAAGCATCCGAAGGAGCCAGTTTTTATAGGCCCTACAGAAAAAAAAACACATTTTCAAAAGATTACTTCCAGGATTAGCAGTCATACCCTGTAAAACAAATCTATATAAAAGAGAAAACTTAACATGACTCTCTTGACAGTGTGCTACTTGCTTAGCAAAAAAATTGTCTCCTATGGAAACATCAGTACTAAATCTACCGATATTCCTAAATAAATTCCTAATCCAGTATGTCCTCCTTCTGTAGTGCCTTCGTGGTATGTTAGAGGTTTCCATATATTCTCCGAGCCCTTCATATCCATATATTAATCAATACGTTGCGAATGAGTTGTAGTGTCAAGAGGGTACAGGGATTATAAGGAAGCTGAAAACATTAGTCTGAATTGGATTTGAGGTGAGTTAAGTTGAGACATTGGTTCTTAACAATGACGTCTTGAGAGCCGATGTGGGTGAATTGAATTGAGAATGGAGCAGCTCCGGAATGCAAATATGAGGGAAACGGGAGATGTCTGAGAAAACCCGCTCACCAGTGGCATCGTCGGGCACGATTCCTACTTGTGAAAATCCGGGAGGTAACCGGCCGGGGATTGAACCCGGTACGCTTTTGTGAGAATCGAACAGTCTAACCGCTGAGCCACTGCGTCCCCTATTTAAAAAGCTTGTCGGGATTATTTGGCTAGAGATAAATTAATTTGAATATTCTTTGAACCCAACCAAGAGAACATGCAGCAAATTTGCAGACAGAATTTTGCAATGATTAAAATAAGAATATTTGGCGAAGTTTAGAATTATTGTTATAATGCAATACGTGCAATACGTAAAAAATACAACTAAATGTTATTTTATTTACAAGAAAAGCACAAAAATAAAAGTCTATGGTCTAAATGCTAACAAATATAAACGTCTTATGTAATAAAAAAGCAGTTTAATTGCCACTGTCGCCTTTATTTCGCACAATATTTTGTAATGTGTAAGCAAGGTTAACTTTTAAAGTCACATTATTGATCAGTACGTCAAAATTAACGAATTATGAACGTATTTTATATTACTCTTATCCATGCTGCTTTCTAGAAAGTTATGGCTGCTCTTTGGATACGAATTTTCGCAGTATTTAGGGCGTGGGAAATACGTACAAGTTTTTGTTTGACACGATTACCGATCTCCATGATTCATCTCCAAGAACAAGCAGTCTGCAAATGCTTCACTTAAAACTAAATAATATTAAATAAATCGAGTTATTTGTAAATTGAACTTAATAAGTCTGTTAATTTTTTTTACATTCACGAAGACTCGCGAATGGTGGACATATCTTAACTGTCGCCATGTTAGAATATATAAAAAAAAAAACTATTTTTGCAATTTAATCTGCGTGGTAGATATATTTCCCCCTAAAATTATCGATGAGTTCCAATAGTAATGCATATTACATTTAACACAAAACAGTTCGGTGGGTGTTGCATCACCACTATTTATCAACGATTTTGCGTTCCTGGCATCATGTGTTACAACTTGCCTAAGAAAGTACTAATACATGACCAAAAGCCACATCACGATGACAGAAACATCCTCATATCAGACCATCGTAGACTACTGTAAGGCGATACGCAACTGCACTAGCGTCCCTAACATTTCCAGTGCCTCATCAATCATTGGTATGAAATGCTCCATATCCAGCGTTTTCATACCAAACACCCTGCGTGCAGACATCACTTGACGATCAAGCTCCCCTCTCCATCATCTCAAATCCTGCTACCACGACCACCAATAAATGGAAAATTGAAACTCTGGTCAATTTACGAAACACGGTTTGCTCGGGGAATAATCCGCTGCTCGCCCACCGCACAGCAAATCGGCTGTGAAACAGCCTCTCTCCTGGATCGTTCACCTACTGGCAATTTCCCAAAATTCATATCATCAATTCCTCTTAGTCCGTCGCCGTATCGTTCTTGCATAGGCTGATCCTCATCGCGCTCGATAATCCGGCATGGAGAGAGAAAGAGAAAGAGAGCGTGTGCGTGCGTTTGTATGCGCACGTGCTTGCCAAAGCGACAGCCGAAACACCCGCGAAAGACGCGGGCACAGAGCACATACGCATACAGAATCTATAGTCTATTCGCGGTTTATTCACACTTCTTGAATCAAACATTTGAAACAACCCCCCAGGTATGACCTGATTGGTTGTTTTCTAAATATCTTAGGTATCCCAAGCGTTTATACTTGTGTTAAAATAAATATACGTAATTTTTTGTTAATTTAACATTAACTCGTATTTTTTATATATTATATAATTTCATTAAAAATCATAGGAATAAAATAGGGTGAAAAAGTTTTGTTGGTACTGCCTAGTAAGAAATAGCTCTTATGGAAAATATGATTACACTGAGTGCGCACGAATGCGGTGCACTGTCCCTTTGGTGTGATTTTATATACTTGGTTAAGGTTTTTTTGCATGAGGCGAAGGAATATCCTGGAAGTAGAACTTTGGCAGGGTTTCAGGGAAGTTCGAAGTAATCCTGAATGGACTTTAAAAAGCGCTGCGGTTCCTTCGATCTGGGTAAACTCATCCCCTGGTTGGTTTCACGAGACCCTGGGAACGGAACTTGCGTCTTATTCGCTACTCCGTGCAGCGAAAGGTTTCATGTTTGCTGGGCTCCCGGCTGACAAGTAAGTTACTAGGCGTTGGTTGAACAACAGCGTTCCAACATTTTGCTGACCAGTGACGCTGTTTTGCATGGTGTAAGCGGCTGTTTCACTTTTCTATTCTAAATGTGGTGATATATTTGCCATATGGTTCATTTATATCTCTTTGAAGCATAATGTTAAGATTTAATATTCAAATACAAACCTTACTATTACATGCAGAATTTTTTTTTCAGAATTTCTGAAACCAGAGTGGATTTGTTTTAGTCTGTATTTAATCACGTGAGACTGGGAAAAAAGCCATAAGTTAATTTTTATTACGTTTACAGATGCAGCAAAAACCACACGATAAAAAACACTGTAGACGTAAAAGTAGATGTTAATGTATGTACTATGCCCTGACAGATCTCGTTTTTAAAAATAAAAATTGATCTGAACAGTAAGCTACGGCGAACCAAAAATTAATGCAAGTTGAATGTAATACCACCTCCTTAAGAGATCTGGTCACCAAAAAAAGTCATTGTTTTATATTTATAAGAGAAGCTGTTCAACTTGTAGACATACTTACGAATAATAGTTACTGGAATGAAAAAATTTCAGACGGCATTCCTATTATTTACATAGTAGCATGTAAAACTCGAAATTTTAGTGTTTTTGAGGGCCTACAAATAATAAAAACTGACTGACATACCGAAATGGGATAATCCACACTGAAATAAGATACCATGAGCTACTTCAAGGACTTTTTAAAATCGCGTTGTATAACGTTTTCCCAATTTTTCAAAACTGCTCAAAATAAGGACATATTTACATGGTTTTGATTTGCAGCAGTCTATGATTTTTTGTAAAATGAATTTTGTTAAGCACACCTTAAAGAGAATAAAAACATAAACTTTCAGTAGTTCTTTTTAAATTATCTGAAAATGATTTTGTTCATTTTATTTTCATGTTAAAAGAAAACATTAAATTTGTGTTTTTGATATGCCACGATGCAAAAACCATGCGATTAATTTTTTTATACGAGGAGAGAGTAGTTGGATAACAGCACCCTTAAATACACTGACTCGGGCAGCAGGCGGACGCGGGAGGGCTCCTCCTACCCCCGGGGCGAATTTAGGCAGACCGAAACTGTGGAGGAGGGGTTGCAAATGAACCCGTGGGATGATAGAGGAAGCTCGAGGAGGAAGAGGGTGGGTACGTCATTAGGGCTGGGCCACCCCAATTGCGAATGTGCTCGACGAGCCATGAATTGGGTTTGCTGCGGTGGCGCGGTGCGGCGGCGATTAACTCGCGTGGGGCGCGCGCCAGTGCAGAGCGCGGAGACGACGCCGGAACACGCAGTTGCGACTCGAGCGCCATCTTAAGCTGGCTTTAATAGAAAAATTAAGCGTTTAATTATGCGTTAAGACATTAGCATGGGAAATGACAGTGTGTTATCTTATGTATTGGTTTCCAATGGTACTTATCAGGTCGTGTGCAAGGTTGGCATTTCGTTAAAATAAATAGTTATATTTTATATCCTAACTGAAACTTACGAGGCGACGACCAATCAGAACTGAGCAGTCGGGTGTTGTTGGCGAGAAACTGTTACTTACAGAAATGTAAGCGTAAAAAATATTTAAAAAGCGTGTGTGTGCGCATGTTTACGATTATATTTGTTCACAAAATTAAGCTTCTTTGATAGAAAATGTCGGCTTTGAAGTATGACCTGCTTAAATGTGGCTGTAATATACGAGGTTAGGTTAGGTTAGGAACGAATGTAAGCACGGCAGGCATGTCACCTGTTCTCATTGGCTGGAATTAAGAATAAAAATAATAATCGGAAATTGTGAATACAGAAGACGTGTTTCCGTATGCCAAATCAGCGCTTACTGCATAATACTTAACGTATAATTTATTTAATTTTAAACCCAGCTTTAAGAGGCTACTATTTGCTGTTCACGGTCAAATGCGCAGTTTTAAAAGCGCTGCTTAAGATCTACTTGCATGCACATCGTATATTCTTCCACCATATGTAAAATTAACGTTACCATGGGCCTGAACACTTCATTCGTGCGTTGGTCAAGGGCAACTGTAACATTTTTTAGAGAAATAAATACTTTACAAGTGTTTTTATTGTTACACTTATATGCTACAAAAAATTAAAATTAAATATTTTAGTATTCACTAATGTTTACTTAACACTTGTAATTTAACGCTAACACATGGAACTAATTTTTCTCCGCTGTTGCCAACTTAACAGGACGCGTGACAGTCAGCGTGCCCGCTAAAATATACGCAGGTACGGAGAAGTGACATTTTTCAAAGGTTGATTTCAAAAGTGCTCACTTTACCGTAAACAGTCTTTTCGTCTGGACACTTACTCATTTCTCTCAATACGAAGAGCTGGCTACTTTATTGATCATTTTAGTTCGCGGGAAAGCCACTCTCTAGGAGTTTATGATACGAACGCTTCTTGTGCTTGTGTAACTTGGTAAATATTGCATCACCGAACATATATATGTTTAACTAAGAATCACCAGTTCCTAACGCGACTGCCTAGTGAGATATCGGCCGAATGGATAAATAATATTATACTTTTTAAATGATTTTTAGGCGGTTCTCGGCCACCTTTCACGATACCGCTTTCAAACAAAAAAAACTTTGCCTATCTTTGGTCAGGCCACATTCTACAAAATTATTTTGTAAACATTTTTTATATGCTGCAAATTGCGATAAACTAATAATTATATACTCAACAAAATACAAAACCCCAGACTTGCAATTATTTACTTTGACGCGTGACGTATAAGGAGTATTAGAGCGGCGCTGTCCCACAACCGCACCCCCCCCCCCCCCCCCCCC